>CAUYQV010159942.1:0-15521 GCA_963574575.1 Galagoides demidoff | reverse complement strand
TAAAGTCTTCATCTTTTTTAAGGCTGCATAATATTCCATGGTGTACATATATCACACAATTAATTAATCCATTCATGGGTTGATGGGCACTTGGGCTTCTTCCATGACTTAGCAATTATGAATTGGGCTGCAATAAACATTCTGGCACAAATATCTTTGTTATAATGTGATTTTTGGTCTTCTGAATATATACCTAGTAGAGGAATTGAAGGATGGACTGGCAGGTGTATTTTAGATTCCTACCTGATCTCCAAAATTCTTTCCAAAGGAACATATTAGTTTTCATTCCCACCAGCAGGGCAGAAATGTTCCCTTTTCTCCACATCCACACCAACATCTATGGTTTTGGGATTTTGTGATGTGGGCTAATCTTACTGGGATTAGGTGATATTTCAAAGTGGCTTTGATTTGCATTTCTCTGATGATTAAGGATGATGAGCATTTTTTCATGTGTCTGTAGGCTGTGCACCTGTCCTCAGAGAAGTTTCTCTTCAAGTCCTTTGGCCACATTGAGATGGGATCACTTGTTCTTTTCTTCATTTGAATTATCTGGATTCTGGTTATTAAACTTTTGTCAGAGACATAACCTGCAAATATCTTCTCCCATTCTGACAGCTGTCTGATTGCTTTACTTACTGTTTTTGGCTGTGAAGAATCTTTTTAGTTTCATCAGATCCCAGTAATGTATTTTTGGTGTTGTCCCTGCACTTTCTTCTAGATCTTTATATTTTAATTTATTAAGTTTAAATCTTTAATCCAATGAGAGTCTATCTTAGTTAATGGTGAATGGTGTGGATCCAGTTTCAGTCTTCTACATGTCACCAGCTAGTTCACCCAGCACCATTTGTTAAATAGGCAATCTTTTCCCCACTGAAAGTTTTTAATTGGCTTGTCAAAGATCAAATAATGGTAAGTATCTGGGTTCATCTCTTGGTTCTTTATTCTGTTCCACACACCTACCTCTCTGTTTTTGTGGCTGTACCATGCTGTTTTGATCACTATGGATTTATAGTATAATCAGAGGTCTGGTAGAGTGATTCCTCCTATTTTATTTTTATTTCTGAGTAATGTCTTGGCTATTTGAGATCTTTAAAGTATGACAGTGGAGCTTTAATAGGAATTCCATTAAAATTGTATATTGTTTGGGTAATATGGATATTTGAACAATGTTGACTCTTCCCAGCCATGAGCATGGTATGTTTTTCCATTTGTTAACATCTTCAGCTATTTCTTTTCTTAAGAGTTTCATAGTTCTCTTTATAGAGATCTTTCACATCCTTTGTTGGGCAAACTCCTGAATATTTCATCTTCTTTGGGACTACTGTGAACGTAATAGAGTCCTTGACTGCTTTTCAGCTTAACTATTATTGGTATATATAAAGGCTACAGACTTATGAGGGTTGATTTTTTAACCTGAGACACTGCTGTATTCCTTGATCATTTCTAAGAGTTTTGTAGTAGAATCTCTGATGTTTTCCAAATATACAATAATATCATGTGTGAAGAGTAAAAGTTTTTTTTTTTTTTTTAATATGGAAAGCCGCACAAATTTGCATGTAATCCTTGCACAGGGGCCATGCTAATCTTCTCTGTATCGTTCCAATTTTAGTATATGTGCTGCCATAGCAAGCACTGAAGAGTGAAAATTTGATCTTCTCTGACCTTATATGGATACCCTTGATCGCCTTTTCTTGTGATGACAAAGACTTCCATTACAGTGTTGAAAAGCAGTGGAGACAATGGGCAACCTTGTCTGGTTGCTGATCTGAATGGAAATGATTTTAATTTAATTCTATTCAATATGAAATTGGCTGTGAATTTGCTATAGATGGCCTCTATCAGTTCAAAAAATGTCCCTTTTATACCAATATTCTTAAGTGTTCTGGTCATAAAAGGATGCTGGATATTATCAAAAGCTTTTTCTGCATCAATTGAGAGACTCATATGGTCTTTGTTTTTTATTTTGTTTATGTGATGTATTATATTAATAGATTTACTTATTTTGAACCAGCCTCTGGTTCAACCAAGACACTGGGATAAAACCCACTTGGTCATAGTCTGTAATTTGTTTTTTGTGTTGCTGGATTCTGTTTGCTACAATCTTGCTGAATATTTTTGCATCAATATTCATTAGTAATAGTGGTCTATAATTTTCTTTTCTTATTGGGTCTTTTCCTGGTTTGGGGATCAAGGTGATGTTTGCCTCATAGAATGTGTTGGGTAATATTCCTTCTTTTTCTATATTTTGGAAAAGGTTGAGTAATATAGGTACTAGTTCCTGTTTAAAAGTTTGGTAGAATTCTGACATGAAGCCATCAGGTCCTGGGCTTTTCTTTTTAGGGAGATTTTGTATAGTTAATGCTATTTCAGAACTTGATATAGGCCTGTTCAAAATTTCCACTTCCTTCTGGCTAAGTCTTGGGAGGTGGCATGCTTCCAAGTATTGGTCAATTTCCTTCAGATTTTCATATTTCTGGGAATAAAGTTTCTTCTAATATTCATTAAGGATTTTTTGAATTTCTAAGGGGTCTGTTGTTATTTCATCTTTACCATTTCTAATTTATGAGATTAGAGATTTTACTCTTTATTTCTTGGTTAGGCTGGCCAAAGGTTTATCTATTTTATTGACCTTTTCAAAAACCAACTTTTTCATTTATTGATCTATTGTATAATTTTTTTTTCAATTTTGTTTAATTATGCTCTAATTTTGGTTATTTCTTTTCTTCTGCTGGGTTTGGGATTGGAATGTTTTTCCTTTTCCTATTGCTTAAGATGTTCCATTAAGTTGTTAACTTCCTCTCTTTCTGTTCTCTTGTGGAAGGCTTGCAGTGCTATAAATTTCCCTTTTAGGATTGCCTTTGCAGTATCCCAAAGGTTCTGGTAGTTTGTGTCTTCATTATCATTTTGTTCCAAAACTGTGGTAATTCCCTTCTTAATCTCGTCTATGACCCAGCTGTCATTCAGCATAAGGTTTTTCAGTTTTCATGTTTTTGTATGAGTATGCAGAGTCCTGTTGTTACTGAGTTCAACTTCTATTCCATGATTTCCCAGATGAAAGGAATAATTTCTATTCTTTTATTGCTGAGGTTAGACTTGTGACCTAAGATGTGATCAATTTTGGAGGATGCTCCATGGGCTGATGAGAAGAATGTGTATTCAATTTTGTTAGGATGAAATGTTTTGTACATGTCTGTTAAATCCAAATGTTGAATGGTTAAGTTTAAGTCTAAAATGTATTTGCTGAGTTTCTTTGCAGTCATTCTAATATTATTCCCCTTGTAGGTTATGGTTTTCTTACATATGGCTGCTTACAGAATTTTTTCATTCATATTAACTTTGGCAAAGTTAATTATAATGTGTCTGGGAGATGCCTTATTCAGGTTGAGTTGTGCTCAAGTTCTGAAACTGTCTGATATCTGAATTTCAGAATCTCTTGGTATGACTGGGAAGTTCTCCTTAGTTATCTCATTAAGTAGAGTATCTGGGCCTTTTGAAGCAATCTCCTCACCTTCATGAATTCCTATAAGGTGAATATTAGTTTTTTTCGAATTATCACAGAGCTCTCTGAGAGAATGATCCGTTTTTGCTCTCCACTTCTCTTCCTCTTTGAGCCTTTGGGAGTGTTCAAAAGCTTTGTCTTCAATGTCAGAAATCCTTTCTTCTTCCTGCTCCATTCTACTACTGAAGGATTCTACTGTATTTCTCAGATGTTAGAGGGCTGCAAGTTCTTGTGTCAATGTGTCAAAATCTTTGGTGATTTTGTCTTTAAATTCACTGAATTCTTGAGACAACTTTTGAAATGCTCCTTAAATTTCTAATTCCAACTTTATGTCCATTCTAGTAATCTTATTTTCAATCCAAAATCTGAATTTGATATCTGAAATCTCATCCATTTGTTTATGAGTGGGATCTTCTGGTATGTCCATCATTCCTTGGGGGAGTTGATCTGCTCTGATTATTCATATTGCCAGAACTATTCTGCTGGTTATGCCCCATGATTATTTTACACCATTTGGCTTGATGAGCAGATAAGGTGAAGTCGGGTTGGGGGATCCTGGAGTATGGATTAATCAGCCCTTTGCCCAAGGGCTGGGACTAGTGTCTGTACCTTTCCCCTAGAGCTTTGCAAGAGACCCATATAGTGCTATGGCCTGAGACACTGGGGACCTGCTTGGTTTGGTGGGGCTAAGGGGCTCTATCTTGTTTTCAGCTGGTCTCTGTCCAATCCTAGTAAATCAGTAACTCTGGATTGAAGCCTCAGCTATTGTTTGTTTCCTTGAGGTCATAGCTTGCCTTAGTAGGGTTGATGTGCATTCTTTAACCTCTCCTGGCTCAGCTCCAAACCATCAGCTTACTTGCTTAACTTCTGTCCTTTAACTCTCCTTCTGGACAGGAGCCTCTGTGGAAAGCTGACTCCAGTCGGCCATCTTGCCTCCCTCCTGTAACCTCATATTAATCTGAATTTAAAAAAAAAAAAGAGTAAAGGAAGTGTGGTGTTTAATTACTAGGTATTTTAGGAGTTTCCAGTTATTGAGTTACTGCTATTGATTTCCAGTTTAATTCTATTAGGTATGACAGCATACTTTGTATTATTTTCACTCCTTAAATTTATTAAGGTGTGTTTTGTTCCCCAGAATATGGTATATTTTACAATGCTCTATGTTAGGTTGACAATAATTCTGTTCTTGTTGTGTGAAATAGTTTATAAATGTCAAATAGAGTCAGCTGATTGACGATGGTACTGAGTTCACCTGCATTCTTACTGATTTTATGTCTGCTGAATCTGACAATAGAAAGGTGTTGAAATCTCTAACTATAATAATGGGTTAATCTATTTACCTTTACAGCTTTGTCAGATTTTGCTTTATGTATTTTGCTGCTTTGTTGTTAGGCACATACGCATTTTGTCTATTGTGTCCTAAAGCATTTGCCCCTCTTGATCCCTATAATTTTCATTTTTTTTTATTGTTGGGAATTGATTGAGGGGACAAAGATCCAGGTTACACTAATTACATGCGTCAGGCAAAGTTCCTCTTATAAATGTGTTTCTTCCCCAAATAGTGTGCCAAATACTGTGACCCCACATCCCCTCCCTCCTTCCCCTCTCCACTCTCCCCTTTCCTCTGCCCCTACCACGTTGGTGCCTGCTGCGGTCACCCCATCGCTACCTAAATAAAAACAGCTGGGACCTTGGATTGAAGGTACAAATGCTTGCAAGAGGTAGGCCCACATACTAGAGCTACGTGCTTAATGATTGCTACATGCTTTTTCTCCCTGGGTTTGACTCCCGGCCTGCTGCACCATGACTGTCCAATGTATAACACCTGCTTGCTAATGAGAGCTAGATCTTGACTCCTTAACTTGTGCAGCTGCTTGTCTCTGGGTAGTAAAACATCTCCATGCCTAGGAAACTGCCTTGCTCCCAGCACCTTCCTCAAGAACTGGTGGCTGCTTCTATAAGCCTGGTGCCTGATCTCCTACACTTGTATGTTATACATATTATTGGGTTAAGGAAATTAGCTCCAATTCTTAGTTTATTAAGAGTTTTAAAAACCACAAATTCGCATTTATTTCATTAAAATCTTACTTTTTTACTTCTAAACAAAACATATATTTGTAAAATTAACCCAAATAAACCTCTTGAGATGAATGCTTAGATCATTGATTACTAACCTTTCTTCTTTTGTAAAATATTCATTTAAAGCTGTATATTTCCCTCTAAATTTGACATTAGCCAAATCTCACAAGTGCTGATATAAATGTTTGTTTATTGTTCAGTTCCAATTACTTTCTAATTTCCCCTGTGATTCTGCTTTAGACTATGATTTACACAGAAATGCATTGTTTAATTTCCAAAAAGGAAGATATTTTTAAAAATTATTTTGTTGCTTCTGAGCTCAGCTGTACTGTTTTTGTATGATTTTAATCTTAAATTTGTTGAAACTTGCTTTGTGTCCCAGCTTATACTTAATGTTGGTAAATGTTTCATTTGTCCTTTTAAAAAGAACACATAATCTCCAGTTATTGATTGCAGTGTTATAAATATGACAACATGATCAAATTTGTTAATGCCTTAGGGTGGTTTGCTGTTGAAAACTTCAGTTTTTGTTTACTTAACATGTCTTTGTTTTGTCTTCATTTTGGAGAATAATTCCACTAGATACAGAACTCTATATTGGAAATGATTTTTTTACCTACCATTTTGAAAGCATTGGTAGGTATTCTGGCTTCCATTCTTTCTGTTAGGAAGTCATCTCCCAGTCTTGCTGCTTCTTTGAAGGAACCATGTCTATTCTTCTTCTGGCTGCTTTTAATTTTCTTTATTACTTTTGTTTTAGCAATTTTCCTAGGATACTGTAGGTGTATAATTTTTGAAAACTTATGGTTTATAGCACTTCTTAAATCTGTGGCTTAGTATTTATTTTCCTTTTCTAAAAGATCCTTACTATCAGCTCTTTCTAGATTGCTTCAACCTCATTCTTTCTCTCTTTTCCTTTTGGGATGCCAATATGACATAAGGTTAGAACTTTTCACCATGTCCTATAAGCTATGTCCTCTTAAGCTATGTTCTATATAGTCTATTTTTTTTTAATCTTGAGAGATAAAGCAGATGCTTCAATGTGGCTATGTTTGAATCATCAATACTTCAATTCTCATTTCTGCTCTTTTTTTTTTTGTTTTGAGGCAGAGCCTCAAGCTATCCCCCTGGGTAGAGTGCCATGGCATTACAGCTCATAGCAACCTCCAACTCCTTGGCTCAAGTGAGTCTCCTGCCTCTGCCTCCCAAGTAGCTGGGACCACAGGTGCCAGCCACAACGCCTGGCCATTTTTTGGTTGCAGCCATCATTGTTGTTTGGTGGGCCGGGCTGGGGATTCGAACCCGCCACCTTAGGTGTACGTAGCTGGCGCCTTAGCCGATTGAGCCACAGGCACCGAGCCCTTATTTCTGCTCTTAAGTCCTCCTATTTACATCTTAGTTTTGTTATTATTGTGTTCAGTTCTAGAGTACCCAATTGATTCTTTTTTATTTTCCAGTTCTCTGATGAATTTCTTTAACTTTTTGTTAAACTTAGTAAACTTATAGTTGTTGTTTTAAAATTCACATCTGATAACTCCAGTATCTGTATCTAGAGTGAGTTTTTTTTATAGTGTTGGCTGTTTTCTTGAATTTTATGTTCATTGTTTTCTTTTTGCATGCCTGGATATTTTTAATTGAATATTAAACATCATGTAAAAACATTCATGGAAATAGTCTGAGGATCTGGATGTTATCATCTACCAGAGGGAATTTACTTTTGCTTCTGGCAGGCAGCTGGGGTAGGAGAATATTACTTTATCTCCTAAGGATTAGTTTGATTCATACCTGGCTTCTCAACTTCTTGCTGCCTGGTCATTCACTATTGTTCTCAAAATCATTTTTTTTTAAATCCAGTTTTTCCAGTTGTGTAGAAATAAAGGGCTCTAGTAGGTGGGTTATTTGTAAAAACTGCCTGAAGTGGGAAAAATTGCATTTTAGAATACTCTTTCTAAAATTATTTAGAGAAGCAAACATTTCTTTAAAATATATACTGAAGATGTTGCATTTTTAAAAAGAAGTATCATTTCTCTGACAAGAAAAGTGAAGCTTTGGAATCTAAGGAAATAATACTATTTACTTGTGGATTGATACTTTTTACCTAGTATTAAGGCAAACATTATTTATCATCCAAAATGAGATACTTTTGAACAAGAAAAAGGCATTAAGTAGACAGGACACACCAGGAAAATATAAACTTAGACTGTCTGGGAAAACTAGAATGTGTGCTCACCCTACCTGTAGCCACAAATTTTAGCAATTACAGCAAAATTTCACTGTAAGAAACCAAAAGAATAAATTCAGTTCACTTTAATATTTAGTTCTATTAATGATTTACAAAAAATCATTAAGGAGAAAAATGTCTAATGATTTCTCTTTCTCTTTACACAGAGTATGTACTTTTAATAAAAAAAATTAGAAAAATCATTCTGTGCTATCATTTGAAGATTTCATACAATGATAAAAATAAACACAATTTTTTTTTCTTTTTTTTTGAGACAGAGTCTCAAGCTGTCGCTGTGGGTAGAGTGCCATGGAGTCATAGCTCACAGCAACCTCCAACTCAGGCTTGAGCAATCCTCTTGCCTTAGTTTTCCTATTTTTAGTAGAGATGGGGTCTTGTTTTTGCTCAGGCTGGTCTTGAACTCATGAGCTCAAGCAATCCACCTTCCTCAGTTTCCCAGAGTGCTAGGATTTCAGGCGTGAGCTACCATACCCAGCTAATAAACAGAATTTTTAAAGAACTTTTAAAAATTCGATAAATGAAATTAAGTTTAGAAACCAGTTTGGTGAGATACGCAAAAATATGTTTGTTTCATAGGATTAGGGAACATTTTAAGTAGGCACTGCAAAGATTCCTAAACCGAATATTTATCAGGAAGTAAGCTCTTAATGCCTGAATTGATTCCAAGCCTCTGGTTTTAACCCTGGTGTCAGAGTACTTAGTAATAGAATTTCACATTATGTTGTTTTATTGTGTGTGTGTGTGTCCAAGGTTTACCTCGTTTATTTTTAAAGAAATGTTTCAAATCAGTATGTCCTAAACTGCATTATTGGAATTCTCCTTACTAATAAACTTGTTGAGGAAAAAGTTCTAAAGAGAAAAGGTCGATAGTATAATTTCCCACACATCATTTTCATGTTGCTGAGCTGTTACTTGTTTGACTCAGGCATGTATTAAACAAGCTTGGATTATAGAATCTTTGGAATTGATTTTGTTTCTCAAATTCGGGCCTTTGTGCCACCCAGATTAAAGTCCTCTGTGGATTTTATAAAAGCATGAAGATGTGGAGGCCCCTCTCTGACCATTTTGTAATCTACTGTCCAGATGATTATTATTCCTACTGAAGTATGAGAACTACTGTGATGTTCATGACAAAAGAAATTCCAGGATTTGGAATGAGCTGAGTAAAAGTAAGCAGGAACCATAGTCAAGAAAGTCCAGAATGTAGCTGGCCTACAGCACTCAGACCATCGTATAGTTCTTTTGTCTCCATACAACTCTTCCCTCCATTTCAATCCTCTTAGCCTCTTATTTGCTTCTGTCCTATGAGAGTTCCCTGCCAGTTTGACCTCATTGACTTTCTGCTCTACTTTTCTCATTTGCCAATGCAGCTAGAGGCCACCTGTTTCCATCAAAACCATTTCTGCCTCACAGCTGTCACTGCCTGGCCAGCTTCCGCAGCCGGGCAGTGACATCACACAGGAATTTGAACATTACACACTAGAAAAGTATAACCCAGGGGGCCAGTGACAGTAGGAGAAAACCTTGTTTAACTTTGAGGCTATCTCTGTTATTTATTACAGAAAACATAACATATTTAATGTTCTTAATGAGTGTAAGAGCTTCACTGTGATCCCTAAATTTCATGTGTTAGAAACTTAATCCCAGATTCATATGTTGATGACATTCAGATATAGGACCTTTAGAAGAAATTAGGATTAGATAAGGTTGTCAGAGTGGGGTTGTCATGATGGAACTGGTAGATTTACAAGAAGAGGAAAAGAGATCTGAGCTGACATGCCCAGTCACACGCTCACCAAGTGATGTCCTCTGCCGTGTTATGACTCAGGAAGAAGGCCCTTGCCAAATGTCAGTGCCATGCTCTTGGACTTTCCAGCCTCTAGACTAGTAAGGTAAAGAGGCTCCTTTCCTATAAATTACCCAGTCTGGCTTGGCGCCAGTCACTTACACCAAAGGTGGTGGGTTCGAACCCAGCCTGGGCCAGCTAACCAACAATGACAACGGCAAGAAAAAAAAATAGCTGGGAATTGTGGCGGTTGCCTGTAGTTCTAGCTACTTGGGAGGCTGAGGCAAGAGCATTGCTTGAGCCCAAGAGTTTGAGGTTGCTATGAGCTGTGACGGCACATCACTCTACCAAAGCTGACATAGTGAGACTCTGTCTCAATAAATAAATAAGTAAATAAATAAATAAATTACCCAGTCTGTGGTATTCTGTTATAGCAACAAAAAACAGACTAATACAGTGAGCACACTGAGTCATCAAGGAAAGATGCAGTTGGGTTCATCATATTCCACTTAATAAGGCAGCAAGTTTTAATTATTTTTAAAATATGCTCATAAACAATTTTTTAAATATATAACAGGCTTCAGGTGCCTGAGATGGAAAAAAAAACCCAAAATGCCATCAAGTCATGATGATCCCTGATAAATGAGAAATAACCAGAGTAGCTGTTATTTTTTGTTTGAAGAATTAAGTTGTAATGACCCACTTTTACACCAGATGGCAGAGTTGCTTTTCCTTTGGCGTGTTCTTTTTTTTTTTTGGTAATAGACTTTCTCCAAATTCCTGACTATTGTATATAACCAGGCTTGTTTGTTCACATCCAGTGAATATAATTTGGGCAATATCTTGTCTATTCTATTTATTTAGAGACAGAGTCACACGCTTTTACCCAGGCTAGAGTGCTGTGGCGTCAGCCTCACTCACAGCAACCTCAAACTCCTGGGTTCAAGTGGTCTCCCTGCCTCAGCCTCCCAAATAGCTGGGACTACAGGCCTGCCCCAATGACCAGCCAGTTTTTCTATTTTTAGTAGAGAGGGGATCTCAATTTGTTCAGTTCTCTTGAAGTCCAGAGCTGAAGGAATCCTCCCACCTTGGCCTCCCTGATTGCTAGGATTACAGGAATGAGCCAACATGCCCGACCCTAGAGTAACACCTTTTCATATAAGGACCTAGCACAATGGCTCGGCGCCTGTGGCTCAATGGCTAAGGCGCCAGCCACGTACACCTAAGGTGGCGGGTTCAAATCCCCAGCCCAGGCCTGCCAAACAACAATGATGGCTGCAACCAAAAAATGGCCAGGTGTTGTGGTGGGCGCCTGTAGTCCCAGCTACTTGGGAGGCGGAGGCAAGAGACTCGCTTGAGCCCAAGAGTTGGAGGTTGCTATGAGCTGTGATGCCATGGCACTCTACCCAGGGGGATAGCTTGAGGCTTCGCCTCAAAAAAATAAAAGGACCTAGCACAATGAAGTGCTCCTGGAGAAGCAGAATACCAGGCATCTTCAGGGGATGACTTGGTTAGCTGACACCTATTCTTTCAAAGAGGTGGTATGTTTAAATAAAATCTGTGGTTGCTTTCAAAAAGTTTTCATACAGTTTTAAAATTTATATATACAGTTATACCATTGACTTTTCATTCCAATACTTTCTCAAACATTGAATCTACAGTCCCCCAGATGCATGCTTAAAATATGTCTAGTATTTCTATAATATCTATAATATTTCAATTATAAGTCACGAATCTCTGCTCTTGCTCCTGCTTTTGTGTGTTATTTCTCTTGTCTTCCTTTCATTTTTTCCTTATTGAACTTGAAGAGCAAAAAGCAAAATGCTAAGAAAGAGGTTCTTTTTCAACACCTAGTGTAATAAACATGGCAACTAAAGGTTGGTGGTGGCAGATGTCTGAGTACTTGATGGCCTCCACTAAGTAGGGGACTTAGCGTGCTCATTAATTTTCTGTGATATTTAAGCAAATTCCTTCTTTGCATTCAATAATTTGAACAACTACTTTGGGTAGAAAGGGTATAAATTTTTTTTTACGGATAGAGAAGAAAGGGAACCTAAAGTCTGTGAAGGGCAAAAGACTAAACCAGGCTTTTTTTCTATTTTCATATATTAATTTACTATTTATTCAGAGTGTAATATTAGTAACAGGCAATCTTTATTAGCTCCTACTGTGAGCCAAGAGTTATTCTAAGTATGTCATCTATATTAACTAATTTTGTTTTTATAAAAACCTTGTGAACAAAATACTATTTTTAGCCTCATTGTGCAAATGAGGACACAGAACACGGAGTTGCATGGCTTGCCCAAGGCACCCTGCAGCAGGTGGCTGAGATGGGCCTGCATTCATGGAACCCGGCACTTACACATCCCCAGGCAGGGGAGAGTCTAGTAAATATTTGTCAAGCTTGGTTTTCAAGAGCTCCTCATGTACATCTGCAAACTGGTCGATTATAATGCCATTCGGGGAAGATTAACACGATGCTAAGAGATCCCAGACCAGAAAACAGTGAGGGGGCAATGCATCCCCAGAGAGGTTACATTTAACAGGGCATTACAGAAGCCAGAGGAGTGTTCTATGCAAGACACTTGGGAAGATGAATGAGAACAGTGCTGATGCAGCACCTTGTGTAAAGGAAGCACTCGTCACTGCAGCCCTCCCCAGCCCTTCCCACCCCCACCTGTAGGTTGTGGCGCCCACATGGTGATAACGACACTGAGAGCCTCATCACTGGACCTTTAGACGATGGAGCTCTCTGCTGCCCAGCACCCAGGAAATAGGGACAGGCATTGTCACTGTTCACCCTGAGGACTCTGGCTCAGGGAGGCCAGGGTGCCTCACCAGGTTGCACCAGTATGGTCCAAGGGACAGTGATTCAAACCCAAGTCTGTCCTGATGATTCTAAATTCACATCTGTAGTCACTATGCAAGCTCACGCCATGTTTATTGAGAACCTATCTTTGCAAGAGGGATTCTAAAGCTTCTTGCCCCTACTTGCCTGCCTGGGACATATGGACATGGTGGGACAAGAGGGTCCCATCTGAACCTGCAACTGCAGCCTCTGAGTCCCATTCTTGTTGACCAGTGTGCCAGGCAAGCTGGCCTGTGGTGCTGAGGCCACTGGATCTGCTGACCCCTTGGCTGGAAGCAGCTAGCAGCAAGTCCCCTGGGACAGTCTCAAGCCCGCCCGGCATTCCTCAGAGGGCAAGAGGTCAATTATAGAAGGCAGCATGGCCAGGGCCCCAAACCTGGCTGGGAGCCCCAGGCACTGGTTCTGCGTGCTCCTGGTCCTCGGGCCAGCCAAGTCCCTGGGTACCTGCCAGAGATCTGTAGTAGAAAAACCAGAGTGCCAGGGCCATGCCATCAAAGGAGGCATTAAGATCTCAGGAAAAAGAAATATATATGTGTGTGTGTGTGTATATATATATATATACATATATATATCTCCAAAGTCAGATTATTCTAGGTCCTAAAAAACAGGAAAACAGAAACAGTCTCTTTCCAATTGCAATGAAACGTTACTATCTAGAAATCAAGATGAACAAACCAAAGGAAACTTTGAGCCTGGCAGAAGAGAACACGTGTGTGGTATTTGCAGGCAACAAAAGCAAGTTTGCACACCGTGGCCAGGGCGGGATCCCAAAGCTGGGGCTAATGGCACCGTCCCTTTCCCTCACAGAAAGCATAGGGGATAACTACTTATTTAACAATAAGTTGCTTTACAGAATTCTTTCTGCCCAATTCCTATTTGGATATCTGACCTACAGAGTGATTGGTTCTGGCCCTTGTACAAACTTGAATTCCCCAAAGCCCATCGTGACCACCAGTGGGCACATCCCCTAGTGGGGGCCCCAGCGTCCTATTTTGTGCCATACCAAACGTATCCACCTGTTACTATTCTACCAGGGTCCTGTGTTTTGCTAGTTTATTAGACAAATTAATTCATACTAAAGTAACAACTTACTAGTTGGGGCTTAATAAATCTCTCTGAGACATCGCAATTTGTCATACTTCAACTACTAAATTTCCACAGTAGTAACCTTGAAAGCCGAGGGGCCAGCTATGGGAGTTTGGGCTGCCGGGCCCTAAATGTAGAAACAAGTGGGTCATTACAGTCCTTTCCCGAGAAACTTGTTTATCAAAGCCAGCATCCGGACGTGTCTCTCCAAAAATGTCTGGGCGGATGGCTGCTGACATCCCGCCTCTTGGGGAGCTCCTCTCTCTGCCTCTTCCTAACCCTGACCCTGCTGTCTTCTTTTAAACAACATAAGCTACTGATACTTGAGTTAAGCAAAATTTAGACTCTACGTCAGGGTAATTTTTCCTTGAACTCAGTCTTGAAAAATGAGTGAGGTCTTTTCAGTAGGAGACAACTTTTAAAATGTGTGAGGCCAGGCACAGTGGCTCACGCCTGTAATCCTAGCACTTTGGGAGGCTGAGGAAGGTGGATTGCTTAAGCTCAGGAGTTCAAGACCTGCCTCAGTAAGAACGAAGAGACCTCATCTCTACTAAATATAGAAAATCTAGCCAGAGTCATGGTGCAAACCTGTAATCCCAGCTACTCAGAAGGCTGAGGCAAAAGGATTGCTTGAGCCTAAGAATTTGATATAGCTGAGAACTATGATGCCACAGCACTCTACCCAGGGCAACAGAGTAGGGCTCTATATATAAAAAAAAAAAAGTATGTTCATGTGCGTGTGTGTATACAAGGGAATGTAATAAATAAATATCACTTAATATTTAATAAGGTTAATAAACCCCTCCCCCAAAAAAACTCTGTGGCTTGTAATGGTAAACCATTGGTCTCCAGCTGGGGTCCACACAGATCTTCTAGGGCTTGTGGCTCTCAGCTGGACTGGCCTCCAGGCTATGTTCCCAGATCTGGGAGCACTGCTCACTCAGGACCGGATGGGAGAAGCAAAGAGGGGTGACACAAGCCCGCGGGGCCTCCTAAGGGCTTGGCTACACACCAGCACGTCATCTCTTCTGTCTCCAGTCCCTTGGCCAGAGCAAGTGGCACAGCGAGTTCCAACCTCAGTGGGCTGGGAGGGAGGTCCACTTCACCCCAGTGACCGTGTTGAGGGCAGGGAGGAAGGACTGTGAGCAATACCACAGCACCCCACCCCCCACCGGTGGCACATGCAGCGACACAGAGGTCTAAACGCAGGTGGAGGTGTCCGAGGTGTGTTTGGGAGCTGGGAAACAGGGAGGGTGGCAGGTGGTGAGTTTGGAAACTAAAGGTTAGAACTAGTTCGTGAAGGACTTGGCTTCCTTGCCAAGGAGCATGGCTTTTATCCTGTGGGCTGCAGAACAGTATTTAAGGGTAAGGACTCACTTGGCCCAATGTTCCTTCTGTCACCTCAGCTGCTGTCCCTGCTCTGGGGCACATGAAAGCCTGCAGTGGCCGAATGGAAACTGCTTCCTGCTGCCAGGAACAGAGCAGAAGAGTTCGGGGACAGATCCAGGCTTGTTGCCAGTGTCACCCTGGGCACGCAGATGTCAACACATGCACATTGCTCTGAGTGTCCGGGCATGTGAAGTACCACTGAGTGCTCTGAAAGCATTTGGGTGACCTCAGGGCAAAAGTCTTAAAGCATAGGACTCATGCCACAAAAATACACATGGCCAGGAGGGAATGGAGGAAAGAATCTGAAATACCCACATGTGTGTTGGGACCACTAATTACTAGTAAATTCCTTAACCCGAGGCTTGGTTTCCTTATCTATAAAATGCTTCCACTAAAATCCCATACTCCAGAGCGTTTTAAGACTTGAATGAGGCTCGGCGCCTGTGGCTCAATCGGCTAAGGCGCCAGCCACGTACACCTAAGGTGGCGGGTTCGAATCCCCAGCCCGGGCCCGCCAAACAACAATGATGGCTGCAACCAAAAAATGGCCGGGCATTGTGGCGGGCGCCTG
>CAUYQV010159941.1:0-22335 GCA_963574575.1 Galagoides demidoff | reverse complement strand
ACAGGTGCCTGCCACAATGCCTGGCCATTTTTTGGTTGCGGCCATCATTGTTGTTTGGCAGGCCCGGGCTGGGGATTCGAACCCGCCACCTTAGGTGTATGTGGCTGGTGCCTTAGCCGATTGAGCCACAGGTGCTGAGCCTTTGTCCCTTCTCAGTATCAATCCACAATAAGAATGTTGAATATGAATAAAGTTTTTATGATTTTAGTACCTTTGAGGTTAAGCAGTTTAATAACATTGAACTTTGAGAAAGGGACAAATAAAGGACCATTAATTTGTGTAGCTTGTATGAATCATACTTTTCTTTTATGTTTATATCTATTGAAAACTCTAATATTCATATTCCAAGGACGTTGGAAACACAGTTTAAATGGAATCTACCAACATTTTAAGGTTTACAAATTAGTGTAGACTAAGAAGAATTGTTTCTTACTGTTCATTAATTTTAAATATATAGATATTTTAATATTTTAAAAATAGCATGGAATATAGTAAAATAGTTACCAAGTGAAGTAGGAAAAAACATTAATGTTTTGGGTTCTGTATGCCGGAGGTGGCGGGTTCAAACCCAGCCCCGGCCAAAAACTTCAAAAAAAAAAAATTAATGTTTCTCAGATCCTCAGATCATTGTCGCATTTGCATCGCATACCTAAAGTAGAACAATAAAGTGGATATAAGTGGGAACTATGATACCTGAAACCGGTGGAACTCACTGTCCCTCATCCATTTCTTCAACTAGTTCCTTTTGTCTTTCTTTAAAACTGTGAGGAAAAAGGCCAGATTTTCCTAGACAGGGGAGGACAATTCTTGGTAAAGGTGTATATGCTGTAAATAATAATTATTAAATATAAAAATCCTGACTTTAATAACTTTTCAAATTTTGAGAATAATAGCTAACAAGAACTTTTGAAACTTAATACAGAATTCACCAAAGATAAATGTTTGCATTTGATGTTTTTTCAAGATAAACTTTCATGCAGATAAAATGGAATAAAAAAAATAAAACTGCAAATGCTATTTACAATGTAAGCAGCACTACATAGAAAACCCAGGAACTGAAACAGTTTTAGTATCTGCCCTGGAGTAGAACTAGAAGTCCTTATAGAAAGGCTAACACACACACAGTAAGCTTACTCAATACATCTTCATCCTGCCAGATTGACTGACTAGAATATTGCATACAATGTCTGGTGAAATTTTTCATGGAATATGGATATTCATAGGTTTTGGATAGGAATTTGATCTTGGAAGATATCAATAAAATTAAAAAGACACGTGTAAATAAAATGTCATAACTATAACTATTTGATATTTCCTGATTATAAAACATCTTATCAGAGTACTATCTGTTGTGGATAGATTTCTTTTAGCTACCCTAGATTTTAATTTGAGAAGTAATTAAAAAGGAAAATCCAAATAGTTATCTGTTCATTTAATAACCTGCTGACTCAAATTCATATTGAAGCAATGGAATGAAAGTGAAAAATTTCTTTGCTTAAGGTTGAAGTTTTCAACAGAAATGGAGATGTGGCTCAGTGCCTGTGGCTCAATAGGCTAAGGCGCCAGCCACGTACACCTAAGGTGGCGAGTTAGAATCCCCAGCCCAGCCGCCAAACAACAATGATGGCTGCAACCAAAAAATGGCCGGGCGTTGTGGCAGGCACCTGTGGTCCCAGCTACTTGGAAGGCGGAGGCAGGAGACTTGCTTGAGCCCAGGAGTTGGAGATTGCTATGAGCTGTGATGCAATGGCACTCTACCCAGGGGGATAGCTTGAGGCTCCGTCTCAAAAAAAAAAAAAGAAAAATATATTGAAAAAATATAACTCATGCATGTATAGGGAATACAATGAGCATAGGTTTCTCAGCACACAAGCATATTATAGACCTTCCTGCCTGCCCACCAGTTCCATATGCTTTGCAAGGCCCTGGGCTCAAAACCAGGGTGAGTCAAATATAACTCACGTGGCAGTGAATGTGTTAAATCAGGTAGTTTGTTTTCTCATTGTTGACTTTTACAAAAAACTTTATCAGCTATTGTTTTTCAAACATTTTCTTCCACTTTGTGGCTTGTCTTTTTATTCTATAAATAGTGTCTTTTGCAGATTAGAAATTTTTTATTTTAATGAAATCCAACCTATCATATTTTTTTTTGTCTTCAAATATACTACTGAGTAGAAATCCAATGCTTAAGAAAAGAGGAAATCTGGCCTGGCTGCACAGTGCTCTACTACTGATCTCAAAGTGTTTTTCTGGGAAATTTGACTTCCTGGACCCTAGGGGGAAACACCCTAGTATATCCTCATTGTTAATGTCTGTCTGAAATGCACGTGAAGTCTTGAGAAAGGGACATGGTCAGATCTGGGGGGCAAGTGTTTATCAGCACAGACAGCCCCGGGGCGGACGCCTGGACTATTTGTAGCTAATTTAGCCTGTGCTGTGCCTCCTATAGCCTGGTATGAATTTGTATTTTTTTTTTTTCTCTTATAAGCCTTCTGTCTCTTCCACAAGCTGGGATTCATTGAGAGACTCATGACTTCTATTTAAAGCACTTGTTGAAACTTCCAAAACATATGCATATTTTACTAGCATGATAGAGTGGGAGTAGGATGCTATATTTATGGATGGAAACAGTAAAGTGATTTTAACAGAATGAGAAATGAAAAAGAAAAAGAGAGTCTATACTTGGGCCCTCCCATGGAAGGCAGTCATGTGGCGCCTTAATCTATCCCAGCTGTCAAGTCTGGAGGGATGTAGAGTATTTGTCCCTGTGAGACCAATGTGAGTCACTACAGATGTCCATAGAGATCTCTCCGTGGGAGAAGAAAATTCTCCTCTGCAGTCCTGAGTTCACCTGTCTTCCATAGCAGGACATCCTGATGGGTGAGCATTTCTTTTTTTTTTGTTCTGATGACTCAGTCCCTGTTAGAACTCACTGGGAGGTAACTGGAGGTACAACCTCTCTGAGCTGCTGGGAGTAATAGTCCAGATCTCCCAGGTTTTTGAGGGTCTTTGGGGGGAATCTCATTGCAGGAACACAACTGGTACGAAGTAGAAGAAAGAAGGTATGAACTCCCACGGTAGGTGGCCATGATTGAAATCAGAGCTAGCATAGACCATGTAAAGTCATCTTGACTATTTTCTTTTGTTGTAGTGGTGGTAAAATATGCAGAACATGAAATCTACCATCATAATCATTTTTTTTTAAAGACAGAGTCTCACTTTGGGATCCTCAGTAGAATGCTGTGGCATCATAGGTCATGGCAACCTCAAACTCTTGGGCACAAGTGATCTTCTTGCCTCAACCTCCTGAGTAGCTGGGACTACAGGCACCCACCTCCACACCTGGCTATTTTTAGAGACAGAGGTCATACTCTTGCTCAGGCTGGTCTCCAACTCCTGAGCTCAAGTGATCCATCCACCTTGGCCTCCTAGAGTGCTATGATTACAGGTGTGAGCCAGTGCACCTGGCTCATCATAATCATTTCTAAGTGTACAGTTCAGTGTATCATCCAAAACACCATAGTGATGCTACATAGCAGAAAGGAGGGTTTTGTTGGTGATATCAGTTTGCAAACCAGGAGGAGATAATCTTTCTCGTGGACTGATGGTGCTCTCTTCGAAGAGGGAAAGGCAGGTTGGGTTTTACGCCTCACATGGTCTGTTTATGTAATAGAATCACTCATGTTCTGCTGGTTGGGGGGAAACTAAACATATGTATGAGTGGGCTGAGAGCATGTGTGATGAGTAAACATATATGTAACAAACACCCCGCGTTCATGTCGGGGCAGGGTTTTAGCATTACAATGAAGCAGAATTGGGGTGTTTACATCAGAAGGTAACAGAGACAGTTTGTGTGCTGTATGAAATGGGCTTGAGATCTGTAGTTGCTTATCAGCAAAGAGCATGTTTAAGGCCAGTCCTCTGTCCATCAGAGTTGTAGTGTCCTGCGTTGTCACTCAGCTTTAAAAGAGGTGCGATAAGTAGCTCTCATTTAGTTGATGAGTTTAGCAAGAGTGTGGCCTAAAAATTCAGAAATTGCCATGCCAGCCATGCCAGCTGGGCCCTGACCCCTCAAATTTAGGGTCTATGTTAGTTGACAAATGGGCATCTGCTTTGGTCTCTCAGATCACAAGTAGCATCAAGTGTATTCACAGTGTGGTACGACTATCACCACCATCCAGAACTTTTTCATTTTGCAAAACTGAAACTCCATACACAATAAACCTTAACTTCCAACCCCCTCATCCCAGCCTCTGGCAACCAGGATTCTATTTTTTGTCTCTGTGAATCTGATGGCACTAGGGACCTCATAGGAGTGGAATCACATAGTATTTGTCTTTCTGTGACCAAAAGCTTTTTTCACTTGTCTTAATGTCTTCCAGGCTTATGCATATGGTAGCATGTGTCGGAATTTCATTTTTAAAGCTGAATGGCATTTCCTTTTACATGTATACCGTGTTTTGTTTATTCATTTTTCTATCAATGGACATTTGGATTGTTCCTACCTCCTGGCTCTTCTGAATAATGCTGCTATAAACAGGGATGCGCACAATCTGTTCTAGACCCTGTTCTTGGTTCAATAATATGGCAATATGGACAATTACTGGACCATATGATAGTTTTTTGTTTAACATTTTTGAGTAATGCCATACTATTTTCGATGGCACCTGCACCATTTTACATTTCTACAAGCAATGTACAAGAGTTTCAAATTCTCTACATCATCACCAACACTTGTTATTATTTTTTTTATTTCTTTTAACAGTAGTCTTGATGAATGTGGTGTCTCATTGTAGTTTGGATTTGCCTTTCCCTTAGGATTAGTGATGTGAGGCATCTTTCCATATGCTTATCAGCCATTTGTATATCTTCTTTGGAAAAAATGTTTGTTCAGGTCCTTTGCCTATTTTGAATTCCAACGTTTGTTTTGTTGTAGAGTTGTAGGTATTTGTTGTATATTCTGTAAATTAATCCCATATCAAATAGTGGTTTGCAAATATTGTCTCACATTGTGTGGGTTGTACTATTTCGACATTACCTCAGACACGTGCAGTTTAATTTATAACCATACTAACCTTTGGAAGCTGCCCAGTCTGGACCAGGTGTCCCCTCTTTATTTTGCTGATTTTGTGGGGGACCTTTCTGGATAGACCCACATTTCTGCAGATGGGCTCTAACCTCTCAACATTTTTAGAATAAATAGTTGGAAACCATTTGTTATTGGATTCTCCTGTGGCTTTTAGCACATTGTGTGCTATCCGTTAAAACCTGTTCCTCTGTGCTTGGACGATTCGCTTACTGTCTTTATTTTGCGTATAGCAATTTACCTAAACCTTTATGATCAGCGTCTTAGACTATTTACAACTTTATGAGAAAGTAATAAAGTGATTGTACTTCTCTCCTTAAAGTCTCCAAAGTCATTTAACATCCTTTGAGGATAGAGATGGGCATGTGATGTGTTGTCACTGAGTATAGAAAGGGTGACCATCTTCAGAATGGGAATCACACTTGCTGCTCCTCTCATAAGGTTTATGCAAAATCCACAAGGGTCACATAACACCAGCTGGGAAGAGAACTTAGTTATTTATTTTCCCCCAAGCATTTTTGCATTTTTCTCCTTATTTGTCTCTCCTTATATTAAAAATTTTGTTTAAAATCATCACGTCTGGTCTTCTACCTGACCATTTCAGTTGCTGTAGAACCTGGGGAGGAACAGAAATTATAGTTTTTTATCATGCTCAGCTGTTGTTTATAAATGGCAGCCTTAAAGGGAATTGAGGTAGCCATTTCTGAAACAAAGAAGATTTTCAGACTAAACTTAGCTTCAAGTCCTGATGTAGGTGTGACACCTGCACAATTGGTTACTACATTTCATTTCAACTCAAAGAAGACTTAGAAATGAGTCAGTTTCATCTTTGAAAGACTAGTTTTTGTTTTGTGTTTTGTTCAAGCTCAGAAAGGCCCTGTAGGGACAAAGGGAAAAACTTCCCCATTCACTCCTGGGAAGTTCACTGAAAAATCAACTGACAAAGGCAGATTAACAGGAGAAATGGTACACAAAGTTACTAACGAGCACACGGGGAAGGAGAACATATTTATATCTCCGTATTTCAGAGGAGAGAGGGAGATGGGGGAATGTAAGTAATTCTGCTGAGGAGCCATAAATAATTGCTAGGGAGAACAAGTAGATATTTGGGATAGGGGAACAGAGATGAAATTGCAAATGGCTCTCTTTAGAAATTGAATGAGCCTGAGAGACAGACATTATTTTGTGAAAGAGTCCGATGAGGTCTGGTTATGTTCTTGGTCTTTTCTGCAATAGATAATGAAAAAACAGAGGTGAGAAGGAAAACAGAATTATCCTCCTTGGCGAGTCTGTCTAGTCTTTATGAAGATAGAGAAAATATGTCTTCCGGCATCTGCTGATCTCTGAGAGCTTTTAACTCAAAATAATCATTATACCATGTACCAGGGGAGTGAAATTCTCTGAGCTCCTTCAGCCCAAACTTTACTTCACTATCAAAGGGCTGGTCTTCCTGCTATGAAGCACCAAATGTGTGGCTTTCTACTTCCATTTTAAAAAAGATAATATGTTTGATTATTAAGTCAAAAACTTTATGGAACGGAGCAACAGCATTCCAACAAAGGGTTACCTGAATCACATCTGTCCTAGGAAAAAGCTTAGCATAACACAAAGTCCTTAGATAGACGTGTATGCACGTTATGCCTACATGCACTATTGTGTATGAGCATGAATAAGCCATGTATTTCTCTGTTTCTTGAGGATATTTCATGAAATTGTTAATGGAAAAAACAAACTCTGTAAAAAAAAGGTAAAGAAGTTTATTCTGAGCCCATGTGAATGACCATGGTCCAGGGATACGTAAACCCAAGAAGCCTTAAGTAAGGTAGGTCCTGAGGTGGTTCAGTTACAGTTTGGTTTTATGCATTTTAGGGGAATAGGAAGTACAGATCAAGTCATAAATCAATTCATGGAAGGTATGTATTGATTTGGCCTGAAAAGGCAAGGCTTCTCCAATCAGGGCCTTACAGGTTCTAGGTGGGTTCAGAGATTGTTTGATTTGTAATTGGCTAAAGAAATAAAGCTTAGTTTAAAGGCTTGGGGTCAGTAGAAAGGGATGTTTAAGTTAAGATAAGGAAGTCTGCTAATCACAGAGGAAGCCACAACATAAGACTCACGGTGATGTGTTAAGTAAATTGATAGACCTATTGGTGTGACTTAACCTTTGCCTTGTGTGGCCTTTGGTCTTGTTTATAACTTAGTATCTTCTTTCCACAAAGAGTCTACTTGATGTCAATCTTATGGTCTCTGTTTTAACATTAATGTTGGTTGGTTGTTGTGTCTAAGCTCCGACAGAGAGAGGCATAAGGAGGTGTGTCCGACCTCCCTTTTGGTCATGGCTGGGAACTCAGTTTTAAGGTTCTTCCGGGTTCCCTTTGGCTAAGAGGGGTCTGTTCAGGTAATGGAGGGAGATTAGGATTTTGTTTTTAGTTTAAACAATGCTCTTGGTCATGGAATAAATTCATTGTTGTAGTTTCTGTAATGATTTGTCAGTGTATTTCCTGTTCTTCATCTGAAAAGAAGAAATACAAGAATTTTTATTTCTGCGATGTGCCTTTGGGGTGGGCAGCTATTGCCTAGCAGTTGGACTCTTGAACCTCTGAAGGTTTGTTTTGAAACATTGCTAACCTTGCAGCCATTATTTTATTATCCTTGTCATATAAGAGTTAAATTTGAGTGTGCTTAACTTCTCTGCTTATTTCTAAGGCCAGAAGAAAGAGAGAAAATCTTTGTAATGAGTTATTGTTCCCAAAGGTTACTGCTCTGACACTACGCACTTTCCATTTCCATCATTATTTTTCTTGGAAAAAAAAAAATCTTTGCCTAGGGCCAGCCATGTCGTCGTTCTGGCCCCTGTTTCCTGATGTGTGCTGTGAGACAGTTGCTTTTGATGACCTGTGCACTGTTTCTCATTCCCACATTCCATGATTCCATGAGAGAGAGGTGCATATTCTTGGAGCTGTTGTGACTATTTAAAATTGAAGGGGGTTGCATGGCATGAAGCTTTTAAAAAATAAATTTATTAGAAGGAATTAAATGAGATTAGCTTTATCCCCATAAGTGCCAGGGAACAGGAGGTGAAATTACAACACTGAAGAATGGCTTAATAAAAGTGGCTTAAAATCAGATGAACTCAATGTCTCTGTAAGGAAGCAGCAGTAGAGAAAATATTTTCCAAGGAAAACATGACCAGACTTCACTTCTGGTCTTTGTCCTGGCATCAGGAGGAAGCTCTTGCTGGTTACGGCACGCCAGGAGCCATGTCAGGAGCAGGCTGTGTGTGCCCCACGTGTTGGTCACTGTCTTGCTGCCTTCCAGAAAGGCCAGCTAAGGTCATGAGTGAGCACAGCTCAACTTTTGTGCTCACCTCCACTAGTATTTCTTCCCTCCTTCAGTCAGCATCCAAGTGGCCAGGGCTGGTGCAATTTTAAATAACTCCGTCTGTCAGAGTTGCCAGTGAAAAGTGGTTATTTAGTCTATTTCAACATCCTGCGAAGGAAAGCATCATTGTTGTTTATGGCAGAAAATGGATGCCCTGGGAATGCCAGCAGGGTACACACTGTGGGTCTAGCTCAGGACACAGACAGGAACACAGATTATGTTTTTTAACTTCGACCCCCCCCACCGCGCCTCAATCTTATTATCATTTCTGAATTAGGACATTCATCTTTTTATTAGATCTCATCTGACATTGGCCTACTAATACTTTTTCTGTGCAAACACCAAACACCCTCAAGGTTTCCATATGGAAGTAAACCACCCACTGTATTTTTCTTGAGTTCTGAAAGTTACAAGTTGGGGAACCAGAGGCTCTCTCAACCCCCCAAATGCCCTAGAAGATGCCAGGCTCAATGGTCATTCATTGTGACTGTGTTTTCCACCAGCTCCATAAATTACTCAGAGAAATGACTCACATTCAAGCCTTTCTGCTGCAGGTTATTTCATAACTCTCTGCTGATCTCCTGGCTTGTGCTTGACCTTACTTAGCCTGCTACTCCCTGCATCACAATTGTCATTACTGCTTTTCCTTAAGAGACTTCTTCCTCAGTTCTCCTTGCACTCTCAGATTCTCCACTTGCCAGTCCAGGCTTCACACTGTTGCCAGACCAACCTCCAAGATGGTTAATCTTTTTACCCCATTGCAGGCTCCTCACTGCCATTATATTAAGTGAAAACCTTTACCATGATGCTCAAACACTGTGTGATGTTTAATTTTAGGAGTCAACTTAACTGGACTAAGGGGTGCCCAGATGGCTGGCAAAACATTATTTTTCTGGGAGTGCCTATGAAGGTGTTTCCAGAAGGGATTAGCATTTAAGTAGGAGACTGGGCACAGTAGACCACTGTCCCCAACATGGGAAGGCATTATCCAATCCATTGAGGGCTGGATGGATGAAACAGTAGAGGAAAAGCAAATTTGCTCTCTGCTTGAGCTGAGCTTTCACCTGCCCTTGGGTATTGTTGCTCCTGGTCCTCAGAGTTTCCAACGTGGCCCAGGACTGCACCATTGGACTTCCGCTTCTCATTCTACCTTTCCTGGGTCTCCTACTTTTAGATGGCAGATTGTGGGACTTCTCAGCCTCCATAATTATGTGACCCAATCCCTTATAATAAATCTTTCTCTATTTCTGTATCAATATATCTCTATCTCTATATATCTTGTTTGCATTCCTCTTGAGAGCCTGGACTAATACAGTGTCGTTCAGCCTATTTATCCCAGCCCTACAAATGCCCTCTCTACAACCAGAACCTGTCACTTATTATTCTCATCTGGCACCAGATTCTTCTTGCCTTGCTTACACTTTCCCCTCAGTCAACCACCCTGCTTCCCATCTCTCTAACCTATTTTGGTCATCAAGATTTTCCTTGTGTCTCAGAAAGACACGGTTGTGCCCTTCTCAGAACCCCTATGACATGTGGCACATGCTTATGCCCCATTTATGATACACACCTGCGTGGTGCTACAAGTTGTTTGTATGCCTGTCTCAGCCTGAAAGAGGGCAAGTGATGCTCTCTCATTGTAACTCCCTGAAAAGCTGGCATCTAGTGTGTCTAAGGTAAGCCTGAGCAAGTTAGCAGGGAGAACGTAGAATGGGCTGAAGATCAGGCAGGACTGAAGCTGATTAATATCATGTGACCTTGGCCAAGTTCACATGCGCATTTGAACTCTGGTGTGCTCAAGTGTAAAATGAGTATGACAGTATTTTTCTAAAAGGGTTGCTCAGCAGCTGATGTGAGATAATATCGGTGAAATATCTTTTCAAATTATGAAGAACAATACATCTATACCGGTAAACAGTCATTTCCTGGAGAATTCAATTTTAAAGTTTGCAAATAGTTTCCAGATGTCTCCAGGGCACAGGTATTCAGATAACCCCCCACTGCCAGTGTTATGTGAATTCTGCTCACACTTATGCATTTCTTTCCCTTTGTGCTCAAATAACTCTTTCAATTGTGCCTTTGATCCCAGAACTAAGATGACACAAGAAGCAGCCCTCAGTAGATCTCTACCTCCCTTCAAGCAAAGCCACCATGATTTAAGTTGACTTAGGGGACTGTGGCATGAATGATTTGTTTTTGTACGTTTTAAAATAACTGAGGACATACATTACTTTTAATTGTGGCATTTGTGTATCAAGATGGAAAGTTGAATTGGGGTTGGGCCAATGCATAGCAAATGGTCCCAAGCAATAAAGGCACAAAATTGGAGACATGGTCTAGGCAGAGGCACACTGAGACCTGGGATGTCAGGAACTCTGTGTATTCCAGGAGATAGACTGTCACTGAGATAGCCAGGAGGTAAGGAGGGTGCAGGTGTAAGCAACCCAGGCAATGCATTCTGCAGAGGCATAAAATAGCTTCCAAAGGTGCCTTATATTTCTCCTAAAAGTGAAGTCTTCAGAAAATGGTTATTGTTATTTGTCCCATCCCTGTTCCTCTCAGACTGCTGCAAGAGGAAGAAAAATAGATTCTGGAACATAGTAGTTTACACATTGTTTGCAGCCAGATTCAAATTTGGCCTGCGATTAATTCCTGGGCTAGCGCAACAAACTTTCCAATTACACAAACCGAAAGCCCTTCATTATTTCAAAAACACATGGCCCTTGCTCTGGAAATGATTCCAGATTCTAGGCCATAGCAAATCTGAGGGAACTGCCCGCTGCCATTTCTGGGACTTGGTTGGGTTTGGAGAATCCTAGGCTGGTTGGGGGGTCTAAGGAGTTGAGGAGAGGAGGAAAGAAGAGTTGGCCACAAACTGATGAAGGAGCAAAGAAAATCTTTTAAGGAGCTGCAATAATTATATCTGTCAGTCTGTAGCCTCAGTCAGAGGCCCTACACAGAACTGGCTTCCTGTCCAGGGTTTGGGCCAAATACCATCTGCTTTGGTGACTCTTTCTCCCTGTGCCTCCTCACCCTTTTCTCTTTCCAATGGTCCCCAATCTTTTTGGCCCTAGGAACTGGTTTCATTGAAGATAATTTTTCCACCAACTGGGGGGAAGAGCATTAGATTTGCATAAGGAGCATACAACTTAGATCCCTCCCATGCATAGTGTACAGTAGGGTTTGTGCTCCTATGAGAATCTAATGCTGCTGCTGATCTGATAGGAGGTGGGACTCAGGTGGTGACACAAGCAATGGGGAATGGCTGTAAATACAGATGAAGCTTTGTTCACTCTACAGCTACTCACCTCCTACTATGCAGCTTGGTTCCTAACAGACCATGGACTGGTACTGGTCTGTGGTTCAGGGGTTGGGGACCATAGCTCTGGACTGTTATGTTTTCAGACATTGTCTGAATAAAATTGGTAGGCCTGGTTGAGTAGCAGAGACTAGGGACACAGTTGACTCAGGCCAAGAGTAAACAGAAGAGAAGGACAGACCTTTGGCACTATTCAGAGACACTGCACTAGAAGAACAAATCACTGAAATCCAACCATAGTGTCCCTGTGCATAGCCAGTGGTCCCTTCGGGTCTGCTCCCCACATCCCATCCTTTTCTACAAAGCTAGATTGATGAGTTGGCAAATGCAATCCACATTCATAAGCATCTGCTAAATCTAAGTCAGGCGCTTTATTGAGATTTGTTAACAGGGAACTGAGATCACTGGGTATTTTGTTACTATAAGCACATGCAAACACCAAAAATGTAATAAAAAATCTTCCAAGAAAGAAAAGCCTAGGACCAGATGGTGTCATGGCTGGATTCTACCAAACATTCAAAGGAGAATTAATACTGATACTTCTTAAACTCTTCCAAAATAAAAAAGAGTTATGAAGAAGGAGTACTTCCAAACATATTTTATGAGACCATCATTGCCTTGGTACCTAAGCCAGACAAAGACATCACAAGAATAGAACACTACAGGCCAGTATCACTGATGAAGATGGGTATAAAAATCCTCAACAAAAATAACTAGCAAACTGAATCTAACAACACATAGGAAAGATTTTACATCATGACAAAGTGAGATTTATCCATGGCAGGGAAACCTGGTTTAACACGTGCAAATCAATGTGATATATCACATTAACAGAATGAGACATTGCAAACCACATGATCATCCCAACTGATGGCAGGACGAGCATTAGACAAAGTTCAACATTCTTTCTTCATAAAATTTCTCAACCATTTCGGCACAGAAGGAATGTTCTTCAACATAATAAAATCCAAAAACCCATAGCTAATATAATCAATGGGGAACAACAGAAAACTTTTCATTAAGATTTAGTATAAGACCAGGATGCCCATTCTCACCACTTCTATCCAACACAGCACTGGAAGTGCTACCAAGAGCACTCACACAAGCAACAGCAAGAAAAGGCATCCAGATCGGAAGGGAAGAAGTCTAATTATCTCTATTTCCAGATGACTAGATGTTGTGTGTGGAAAGCCTCAAAGATTCCACAAAAAACTGTTAAAACTAATAAATAAATTCAGTAAAGTTACAGGATACAAAAATCAATGAAAAAAAAAACAGTGGCATTTCTATATACACATAAAAACTTAGCTGAAAAAGAAATCAAGAAAACAGTTCCACCCATGATAGCATAAAAAGATACCTGCACCCCGCATTCATTGCATTATTCACAATAGCCAAGATAGGGAAACAGCCTACGTGTTTGTTGATGGATGGATGGAGAAAGAAACTGTGGTGTATATATATATATATATATATATATATATATATACACCATGGTATATATAATGGAATATTATTCAGCTTTAACAAGAAGGTCCTGGGCTAGGTGTGGTGGCTCATGCCTGTAATCCTAGCACTGTGGGAGGCTGAGGCAGGTTGATGTCTTGAGCTCTTGAGTTCAAGACTAGCCTGAGCAAAAGCAAGACCCCATGTCTACTAAAAATTGAAAGAAAAAAAAAAACTGAGACAAGAGGATTGCTTGAGCCCAAGAGTTGGGGGTTATTGTGTGCTATGATGCTATGGCACTCTACTCAGGGTGACAGCTTGAGACTCTGTCTCAAACAAACAAAAAAGAAAGAAGGAGAAGAAAAAAAGAAGGTCATGTTATTTGATGCATGTGGATAAACCCAGAGGACATTATGCTAAGTGAAATAAGCTAGAATCAAAGAAAAATATTGCATGATCTCATCTATATGTGGAATCAATAAAAAAAGGTCAAAAACTGTGTACATAGATCAGAGAATAAAACAGTGGTCACCAGCTGTGACAGGGTTGAGGCTGGAGGAAATGAGAGGAGGTCAGTGGGTACAAAGTAGCAGATATGTAGGATGAGCTAACAACATGAGGACTGCAGTTAAGAGTGCCATCTTGTCTCTAAAAAAGCCGGGTGTTGTGGTGGCCACCTGTAGTCCCAGCTACTGGGGAGGCTGAGGCAAGAGGATCACTTGAGCCCAAGAGTTTGAGATTGCTGTGAGCTGTGACGCCATGGCTCTCTACCCAGAGCTATAAAGAGAGACTCTGTCTCAAAAAAAAAAAGGAGAAAGAAAGAAAGTTGTACTAGGGATTTCTGCTAAATGAGTGAGTTTTAGTTGCTCTTGCCACACAAAGCATCAAACAAAATCAAAAATCCACAGAAAAGGGTAACTATATGAGATGATAGCCTTGTTAATTTGCTTCACGATCATAACCATCTTAGTATCTATATGCATTCCATAACAACCTTACACAATCATCATAAAAATTACACTTAAGCACACAAACAGACACAGACTAATGGGAAGTCAGAATTCTACTTGATAAAAAGATGATAAAGCCTTAAAAACAAAAAAAGCTTAAAGCACTGAGCTGTCAAATCTCTAAGATGGGGTTCATGGCAGATGGGTTGATTTGCAAGATTTCTCTAAAACAGCAGAGGACCCCAGTGAAGATCAACCTCACTGCTGGGATTTTCGCCTGGCTCTTCAGAGGGGTGGGCAGTAAACAATCTCTAGAGGTTGCTTCTAGCTGCTCCCTCTATCCACTCATCAAAGTCACTGGCCACGTATTTTACTCCCACTTGGCATGTAAGGGATCAGAGAGGTTAATTGAATAATCCAGCAGCAAGACAATATTCATTGCAAAACCAGACTCAGGCCATCTGAAGCTCACCGACCTCTCACTGCCTCACCTTCCTTTCTTGGTCAGTTATATACAGCAGAGGAAGAGTGACTGTTTATCTTCCAGATCGGCACTTTGGAAAGTAAACAGGGGCACCATTAATATTCATGCTGAGATGACAGGCGTAAACCATGGCATGTGGGTACTTAGGCATAGCGGGGGAGAGTAAGGTAGTTATTTTATGAGGATATCAACGGGTCTTAAATTTGAATTCTACAGGATTTATGGGGTACTTTAAATTTACAATCATTTGTATTGCTTGCCACTCATAAAAACCCTCCTGTGCGATTAGGTTGGCTGCTCTGGTGCCCAAAGAAAGCATATGGTGCATCACAAGTTTGGACAGTCTGATTCCAAATGTGTTTGATGCCCTTCCTACTCCCAATCTCTATCTTCTCAAAGTGATCATCATTAGATAGTTCAAAGGGAAGGAGTCTGGACAGAGGCTAATCTTTGGTGTGCCCCTGGGGTACATCTTCTTTTCCCTGCCCCTCCATCTTCTTTCTCATCCAGAGCAAATTTATAGCTGAAGCTACTATGCAGAATCCAGAGGGGAAATCCTATCAGATTGTTTCCCCAGCCTGTTTCTTACTGTGTGGATATAATGACAGAGATTAAACCAAAATTGCAGGATAGCCCTTTGCTTCCAAACCTATAATTGTCTTATTCTCCAACCACCCTTTGGTCTTGGCCAAGCATTGTCTATTCCTGGGAGAGAGGATGCTGTTGGGGAGAGTAGAGTGGGGGCCTGTTTTTAGACTCCCATACCAGTCCAGACGCTGCCTACTCCTAGCTGTTTAACATTTTAAGCCTCCATTTTCTCTTCTGCAAAATGAGGAAGACAATGTCAGTCTCATAGGGTTGTTGTGAAGAATAGATTAAATATTGAGGGTGAAGGTTGCAGCTCATCTCCTGACATATACTGAGCTGTTGTGATTACAGAAGGTTGGATCCCAAAGCTTCAGTCTCATTACTAAGCAGGATAGGGAGCCTGACCCACTGTGGAACACGCAGAGTGCAGAACTGGTACTGATCAGGTCATAGACTTTCTCCACTTGCTCTTTTAGGGAGGGGACTTTAGAGGTGTGAGCCAGAGGACAGTGTTCCCTGTGAGAGTACAATTCCATCTCTCTCATCACCAATAGCAACTGAGATCATATTTTCTGAATTTCAAATGAGAATTTGTGCTCTGGCTCTAAAATGTTGTGGTGAACACTGTCACATGAAATCCAGGAAGTATGGTTTCCTTACCCAGTGTCCTTTTCACATCGTTGGCCATTGGTCAAAAAATGCCTGTGGAATGAATGAATGGGTCAACCAGTCATCATGGCTGCTGTCACTGGCTCCTGTATCATTTATTGCATACTGTTCTACTTGTTGTGTTTACTCTATCAGTCAAGGTCCCAGCTGGAAGCAGATGGTCCTCAAATTGGAATGATTCAATGGGAGCTTAATAAAGGGACTGTTTATGAGTGTGTGGGCAGGGTGTAAAGAGGCCGTGAGAGATACTGGTAACAGAGGAAGAGCTGCTATCACTCCTAGGTCCGAAGGGATGAGAGGAGGAAGCAGAAACAGGAACTAGAACAAAGAGCCTTTCACAAAGAAGACAGCCTTGCTGGGAGCTTTGGCCGTCAGGGACCTGAAGGTGAAAGCCAGTGGAATAAGCACCTTGACCTCCCTCTCTGCCGTCCCCCCCTTGGATCCGCTCCTGATTTCCACTGACTGAACCCAGTGAGAAGCCAGAGGGCAGGGGAACCATGAAATAATTCATCCACAGGCAGGAGCAGAAGGATGGGGCACGTGAAGGGAGTGGGTACACCTGCTGTGAGATGCAAGGTGTATTTCTTAAAGAAGGAATTAAAAGTGAAAAATATCAGAGGATTTATCTCCTTAAGCAGTTCCCTGTCTGGAATTTAGGCAGGTATAAGGAAGACTTCTCGGGGAAGATGGCGTGTGCCACCTTCCCTGTAACATCTGCCATGTCCTTACTTCCCATCATCTTCAGACGAGGAGGTGTTCTCCCTCAGCGCTTCTGAGCACCCTACCTACTCCAGCACTTTCCAGTTTGTAAGGATCGGTTTCCTTTTCTGGGAACTTCTTGAGGACAAAGACCACATGCTGGTCCCCTGGTCTCTCCCACACTGGACCAGTGGCGCTCACATAACTCAGTCACTGCCTCTGAACGGCTGATATTTCCCATGAGGTGAAGGAGGATGCTGCCCTTCCTTCACGATAAGACCCTCCTTCAGTTTTCTAGATTAAGCCCATAATCCACCTCCTCCCCCAGGAAGTCTCTCTCTTCTCCCTCAGAGGAGTAGGCAGGTTCAGACCAACAGAGAGGTCAAGGGGCATGGGTGGGTTTGGACATCTGGATCGTGTTAGCAGTGACTGTGGGAAGCAGGAAGGTGTGGGTGGAGAGGGTGGTCAGACCATGGAATGATGTCTGGAAAAAGGAGCCTCTGTTTATTAATTCCTTGTAAAGGAACTTTGGGCATGACTTAAATTCATACTCAAGTTCCCAGTCAACATCCCTTCCCTTTCTGGAAGCTCTGAGAAAAGAGATATTAAAACAAATGGCATATAGCCTGCTAGAAAGGTTGGAGGCAGTGACAGGAGGCATGGAAAGGCTGAGCAATTGAAAACAAAACCAAACAAAAACCAAACTCTTTACCAGACTTATTGTTTGTTATTGTTTTGTTCACTTTTGGCCAGCCGTGTGCACAAGTATTGGGGAGTGTACATGCATGCATGTGTGCTTGTGTGTGTATGCATATTTGTGTGTTTTTGTGGATATGCATGTTTGTGTGTGTGTGTTTGTGTATGTGAGTTACCTCAGTCTTTATAGCCTAGAAGTCCTTCCATCAGGCTCTATCACAGAGCAAGAATTGGACAGAGAAACATTTATAGGTAGAAAGGGAGTGAAAATGGAAAAAAATAACTCTTGGAAGTACCTTTCATTCAAACCTACACTTTCTCACCCCCACCTCCTCCTTCCTTTGCTGAATTTTCCTGGGCACCCCAGGCAGGTTTGAAATGGTCTGTAAGGTGAGGCTAGTCCACAAACAATAACTATTTGTTGAGTGATCTCCGTGTGCAAGGCGACGGAAGTCTATTCATCGTGTTGATTCTGTATTTGCACAAAAGTGCCTGTTGAAGCCAAAAGATAAACATTGACCTTTATAATTATCTCTTTCCAAATAGTAAGAATGTTGAAACTTTCCTTGTTCCAAAGAGCTCAGGACACTTTCAGTGTTCCTCTCATATTTAATCTGTAGGTGTATTTGACCATGTGGTAGAAAGGAGCCATTGTTCTCTCTGTTTTGTTAAGGAGAAAATGAAGTCCAGGAAAGCTTGAACTTGGTCAGCTTCATGTAATTATGTTTGACTGGAACATGGGTCTCCTGAGTCTCATTTTCCATTGAATAACATTGCTTTTCCAAAATGAGGTCAGCAAGGATTCATGGGAAGAATATATATATTTTTAATTATTTCGATCCTGATAGCCTGAAAGATGAGAACTATATACTGATCCTTAATCCTCTCTATGAGATTTTTCCAGGTTTCTTGAACATACATTTTCTTGAGATTCCTAAAAAGCAACGAGTTATGACATTAATATAATTAAAAGGGCTGATACAATTAAATTCAATAATGATATTGGTTTGAAAGTTGCATTAAGGGATATACTTAATGAGGGCCCTGTAGATTGCTGGTCTCTCCCTCTCTCTCTCCCCAGTTCTTTAGATGGCTTGAACAACCCCAGTTTAGCATTTCTTTCTGGGATGAATTCTGACCATATTTTAAGTTCATTTGGGCTATTTATAAATAGTACTTTGTGCTGACTCAAGCTTTAGGAAAAGAACTTGGGTGTCGGACCTAAATTCTAAACTTCTCCACTACAGCTTCAGTTTTAGCAAGGACTAGAAAAATGTAGGTTTACCAAAAAAAAAAAAAAAAAAAAGAAAAAAGAAAAAAAAATCACCACCAAGTTTCCATTTATTCTGAAAGGTTCTACAGGAAACCAAAAGAGTTGTTGGGTGTCACTGCCTAGGGCTGTGACTTCGGCTCACAGACATAATTACAGCTTCTGCAAACACCAGGGCTTAGAATAAGTTCCGAGAGGGAAAGCGCTTAGGATATGACACCCGGAACTCAGAAATAATCTCCAGGATTCTTATAAAGGCTGCAAGGATATGTTCGTCCTGGGGCAGTTTGAAGCTTCTGACAGCATCTCTCCTCTTTCCCTTCTGCCTGAACTTTGAGAGAACAACAGGAGCCCTTTGGAAACTGTCCCACTGTGCTCCTTCCATGGCCTGTGAATAGAAGATCTGGTCTTGCCTTTCTTTACAATTGTGTGGTGATGAGCCTCAAATTCTTCCTGTGGATACTGGGGGCATCTGCTCTTCCCCACCACACTAAGTTATTAAAGGAGTCAAAGGAAATCATATATCAAGTAACATCTTCTAAATGGGGAGGTACCAGATAGATATGAGAAATTACACTAATTTTGTGAACCAATCAATATGGACACAGAATAAAAAATGGTGCTGCAATTTCCAACAAAAAAAACCCTTCATTCTCTCATGCTCATTGTTTTTACAAAATCCTTTTGGCACAGTACTGTGGTCTGAATGTTTTTGTTCCCCCAAATTCATATGCTAAAATCCTAATGCCCATGCTGATGGTTAGGAAGAGGGACTTTGAGGAAGTGATGAGGTCATGAGGGTGGCGCCTCCACAAATGGGATTAGCACCCTTTTAAAGGAGGCCCAAGGGAGATTGTTCTTCCCTTCTGCCTGTGACAATGTAACTGAGAAGTTATTATCTGTGAACAAGGAAACAGGTTCTCAGCAGACACTGAATCTACTGCTGCCTTGGTCTTCTTGGACTTCCCAGCCTCCAGAGCTGTGAGAGATGTTTCTGCTGTTTATAAGTCACCCGGTCCATAGTATTTCATTAGTAGCCCAAATCAACTAAAACAGACATCTCTCAAATTGTACATGTTTCTTCAGGGATGTGAAGCAGTGTGACCTGAAGTACTTGAGGCCAGAAGTACTAGAACTTCTGTTTTACACAAAAAGATTTTTGGAAGAAAAATTTTTCTTTAAAATAAACATAGTCCATTCACTTATTTATCCATTTATTCAATAAGTGTTTACAGAGTGCCTGTAGAGTAGAATTACATGCTTTGAGAAGCTAAAAGTCATGATTCTCACTTATCACTTACTCATGATCTGTAACACAACCTCCATACTATATATATATACATATACATATATATATATATATATATATAAATAAAATTTCAGCTCACCAGAACAGCCTCTCAGCCTAACTCCTGCTATCCTCCAGTAATTTGAGAAGCGTTTACTTTAATTCAGATATTATTTGCGATCATTGTGTAACTTTGTACTTTGGACTAGTAAGTTGAATTATAGCCAAAAGATTGTGTCAAACTTCCCTGAGCAACTGGTTCTTAAATTTCCACCCTGTGATAAATATTGTTTTGTTCCTGTGGTTTTCTTGGCACGAGGCTCTCTAAACCTCAAAACACACAACGGTGTCTGTCTTTTTAAGGGCCTAACAGGGAGGAACAGTTGCTCATTCTAGACCTGGGCCGCGTACACACTCTTCCTTACCTTAAGGTTCTGTCCAGTTAATCCCTTCACTAAGGACAACTCTTCAACAACTAGCTGTTCTTCCCTTGAAGGTCACATTTTTCCAAAATCAAAATAACACCAGTAAGGAGCTAATGTTGAGGAAGGCAGTATGATATTGCTCAAGAGCAGGTGCCCTGAGCCAGGAAGGTGGTGTGAATTCTTGCTCCATTTCAAAGTGTGTGCCCTTAGATAAAGTCTTCATCACTCTGGCCCTTCTTCTGTATAAAGGCTGCACAAATCAATGTTGTCTACACTGCAGTTGCTCTAACAGTGCTTTTCAATCTTCCTTGTCCAAACTTCCTTGACATTTCACATTCATCCTGTACATTTGTGTTTATTGTCCATACCCTTCTGCACTGTGGTCAGATTGGTTTCAATATATACATAAGGTTTTCTCTCCCAAATCTTTGTGTAAAATTTCTAATAAGATGCCCTTTCTCCAATAAGATGCCCTCTATAACTCCAGCATACTACAGCATACCTCTAAGATGTGCCATATTTTTTGGGTAAAATGAGCACTTTTTGCCCAGGTTTTTGAGGGAAAATAAGGATGTGCATTATACCACCTGGGTAGTATATTTTGTTAACGGCACATAAAATTTCTTGTACCTTAGATCTGTCTTTGTGTTTTGTAATTATTTGTTACATAAAATTTCTTGTATCATAACATGTTAAAAAATAAATGCTAAAATTCTTTTATAATGAAAAAAATAAGTACCTAAATGTAAACGAATAATAATTTTAAGAAAAATTAAAGACTTTTTATACTACAAAAAATAAGTACCTAAACGTAAACAAGTAATTTGAATTAAAAATTTAAAATGAAAGTTTTTTTTTTTAACTGAAAGTTTGCGCTAAAAATGTGGATGTACATTATACACAGTAAAATACGGTACCTATATTATAGAAGTATGGTTATTAAGATAGTACTCAAGGCCGAAAATTCTCAATAGATATGCATCTGTAAGGACATATTGGCTATTAAAATATTAAAATCCATTTTTCCACTAGCACATAGATGCTCCCCTGGATCTGGAGTGGTGCCCATTTCTTGCGTCACCTCCCCCACCCCAGAGGGGTCCTGGAACTAATGGGTTAAGGCCTATACCCCAGGGACTCCAGGAGCCACCCCTTTCTCACTTAGCTGGAGCCCATGCCATTCATGCTGTTAAATATTTTGAGTGTCCCATGTCACATGCAGTCTATGTAAAGCCCTTGGCATAAGCAAGACACTCAAAACACAGAAGGTATCTTTAATCTGACGGTGGTGATTAGAGTTTGGTCTCCTTGGGAGGAGACCATTGTGTTGTGCATAATTTGAATAGCACCATGACCTGTGGCCAGCATCCCTTACTCCTCTGCTTTGGGAGACAGTCTTCTTTCCCTTAGGGAACTTTGCCTTCCTCATTCCATGAGGTTCTAGGGATCTTCCAATCACAGCACCCACTCTCTCCCTACAGTGGCTCCTGGAGCAGGTAGTAATTCAGATCTAGAAGGTCAAAGCTCCCAACAACTCCCCTGGGAGTGGTAAAAGGCATGTGCCTGTAACTCAGGGTAAGTGTGTGACCCAAGATGGACCAGCCAGAGACTTGGCCTGGAACTCTGTCTATGGATGTAGGGACCAAGAAGCTCCTTGTCCCCTTTGAAATATGAGCTAAAATGATGCTGAACTCTGTGGTCCTGGTGGCTTTGACTATGTGTTGAAGGAAGAGCCTTCTTGGAGGAACTGCTGCCTTATCTGTGCTTCTCAGAGAGATGTGTGTGAATATTTATTGCAGGGTGTGTTACTATGTTAGGCGTTAAGCAAAGATATCAAGTAGGTGAACAAGTGAATTCATCCAGCAGTTGTTTAGTAAGAACCTATTAAGAGATAGAGTACATTGGATACTTTTTCTTCCATTCTTATGATACTTTAGTTACAGAGCTATTGTTTCTTTTCTTATTTGTTTGTTTTATTGTCTTCTTAAATAATATAATGAATGTAACTTAAGGATTTGAGGTTTTGTTATTATTATC
>CAUYQV010159929.1:0-15990 GCA_963574575.1 Galagoides demidoff | reverse complement strand
TTTTTTTTTTTTTTGAGACGGAACCTCAAGCTATCCCCCTGGGTAGAGTGCCATGGCATCACAGCTCATAGCAACCTCCAACTCCTGGGCTCAAGCGAGTCTCCTGCCTCCGCCTCCCAAGTAGCTGGGACCACAGGCGCCGAGCTGGACCCGTAAGTTTGAATGCTGCCTCTGCCCCTCATGGTCTGTGTGACCTTGGACAAGTTACCTCTCTGCACTTGACATCCTTTATCTATAAAATGGCAATACCCAGTAAGACCTATTATTCAGTTGGGTGCTGTGAGGAGTAAATGCGATTTCTCCAGGGGCAGTGCTCTGAACGTTCATGGCAGCTAGTGAACCATAAATGTTAACCCTTAGTGTGCACATGCCCACACCACCTGTAGGTCCCATTCTGTCTACAGCAGATTCTTTACAAGCTGTGAGTCTCATGAGGTCATTTTAGCATGTGTAGAATCAGACGGGGTGGTTCGGTGCTGGGTTGTGAGAACAAGCATATGACAACAAGAAAAAAAGGTGTCGTTTGGTATTACTTAGTTTTTCAGAGTTTGAAAGCTTTCAAGATTTCAAAAGTTGATGCGGCCCCCATATCCAGGCACACAGGATCTTTTTGACTAAAAGGAGCATTTATTTTGCCCTTACAACTCTGCAATTAATTGCCTTAATGTCAGTAATTATTATTTTATTTTGAATTTGAAATGAGGTTATTTGCCAATCTCAAATTTTAGTTATATATAGGTGAGCTTCCATTGCATTGCATAATTTATGGTAATCTCCTTATATCACAATCAAAAGGAAATGGGGCAACATTCTTTTCCCAGGCCCAGGAATTTGCAGGAATTCTTTTAGTGCTGGTTTCTTATGCTAACACATTCCTTTTATGGAGACAGTCTCACTTTCTTTCTCCCAGTAGAGTGCTATGGCATCATAGTTCACAACAACCTCCAACTCTTGGGCTCAAGAGATCCTCTTGCCTCAGTCTCCCAAGTAGCTGGGACTATAGGCACCTGTCACAACACTCAGCTAATTTTTTTTTGGAGACAGGGTCTTGCTCTTGCTCAAGCTGCTCTTGAATTCCTGGCCTCCCAGACTCTGGGATTACAGGCATGAGCCACTGTGTCCATGCTAACTCATTCTTATTATCACTCCTATTATAGACTTTGCACTCTTTCTGAGGATCTACTTTGTCTTTCATAATCTCTTATGCCTACATGCTTTGCCTGCATGTTGTGATTCAGAAGCTCAGTGGCAGGATGCATTATATGTTGATCTGCTTTTTCATAATCAACTGAAATGGTGATGATGGGCTGTAATATATTTGGGTCAGAGAAAAACATTCATCCTAATGAAATGTGACTTTATGAAAGAAATGCTCCTAATCCTCTCTAAGACTGAGCCAGGTCATCACGGGTAAATGGGAGGCATTTGAGGTTTCTTTCTTTCTTTCTTTTTTTTCCCCCAAAACATGTTGGGTCCACCAGCTGTTAGCAAAAATATTAATAAAAATCTTGTCAGCTTAGAGTTATTGCTGTTCCTGAAGAAAAGATGAATGTATGTATTTTAAAATCTGGACGTATGAAGGTTTAAAAAATATTGTTGTAGAGTTCTCCTGGCTACATTTCCTCAGCTCTTTTCCAAGCTTTGGGCTGGAGAAACTTAAAAGATGTCTCTGTGCCAAAGTTAAGTATTAAATGAAAACCTTGTGTCTGAGAAGCTCTGGGATTAATAAATGGTGGCAAAATAGATAAGATCCCAAATCTTCAGAGAAAGAACTCTCTAAAGGGAATGAAGTTGTATTATGAATAGCGTCACCTTCAGAGCTGCTGGATCAAACCACAGGAAGAAGATGGACTATGGAGGATTTCAGGCTTGGAAGAGCCTGGATACCATCTCTTTGAAGGCATCATGGTACTGGGCTTACTTACTAAGGCGAAACTCAAAAACATATTTGCAGGAGCCAAAGGAAGTTAATGTTTTACTCAAATATATTAATATGACATGATACTGTAAGAGAGCCTCCCTTCTCTAGAGAACATCATCATTAACTGTCAGTAGCACTGGCTTCTGAAAGTCAAGTCCAATTATTATGGTAAGTATTAATTTTAATAGACCCACACTTTTCCTCGAGGTTTATTATATCCTTTCTCAAGGAAAACACGAGGGGAAAATGAAGCATTGTTGAAGGATCGTATAATGAACCACAAATATAAAAGTTTAGTTTTCTTTTGACAGATAATTATAGTGAAAAATTCTTTCCCAGCCTGAAATGCATGGATTGGATGAGCTGTTTGAGTTTCAGTTCTTCCTTCCTAAGTGTGCTGCAGGGATTGGGGACATGTGCTGAGAGGCAGCTTGCAAGGTTCAGCTGTGTGACTTTAGGAATTTCTATTTCTTAGACTGGAAAATGGGAATAATAATCCTCAGAGGTATCATGTCCAGTAGTGAGCATCTAATAGCTGCCTGGCAACCAGTAGAAACTCAACAAAAGTAGCTATTTTAATGCCCATTATAAAGCTTTGTAGTCTTGCTATTACTGTTTCTAGGATCCAATAGGATATGAATGTTCTTTTGCCAACCAGTTCTGTTGCCTTAAACATATCTATAAACAAAATCATTTTTAAAAGAAGTAGTGTCTCCTGAGTTTACTGAGCTAGCTTCTGAAATATAAAACTATATATTAGCTTCAAAAAGAAAATACCTGTGGTAACAGTCACTTTATGTTGCACTGAACAGTGTTTAGGGCGCTTTCCTGAAATCAAAATGTAATTTTAATAATTTTGGGTAGAAAAGAAAACTGTTATGTTGAAGAAAAGTATTAAAGCTATTTAGAAAAAGAAAGAGATGTTAATTTAGAAAAAAGAAACTGTAGCATGCTAATGAGACTGTATGGGGAAATATACAAAGGAAATAGAAGGAAACGATAAAACATTAACATTCTTAGACTGGGGGCTAAGTACATAGATTTGACCAAAAATAGTTTAAAAGGAGTAATTGAACATTACTCTGATTACCTTACTTACAGGGAACCCTGCCTTATGCTAACAATATTGAGGAAATACCATACACCAATGAATTCAGCAGTAACTAGAAATAGCAGAGTAAGTGTTCCAAGGTCTATCTTGAAGAATTGACTGAGGAGGAATTTGGGGAGGGTTTGTACAGCAAATGTCTATATTAATGGAAGGAATTTGGGCTCCAAAAAGGATTTAAACTGGTGTGTATGCTTTGAAATATCTTGGATACTACAGTCCTATAATTCCCTCTGACTTCCTTGTAGAGAGTGTAAACACCACCACCAACACCAACATACATGATTGTGGATTTTCCTGTTCTACTAAGATATCATTTGCTGAAAGGATGCAATGCTGTGAATTAACCTGGATGGAGTTGAAACACATTCTTCTTACTAAAGTATCACAAAGATAGAAAAGCAAATATCCAATGTACTCATTACTAATATAAAGCCAGTAGAAGAACTAATTTCACCCACACAAGAGAAAAACTCAATTCAATTCTCAAGCCAGTAGAAGAACTAATTCCACCTACACAAGAGAAAAACTCCCCTCAATTTAGTTGGGTGGAGAGGGGAGGGAGGGAGGAAGGTTGGTGTGCTCCCACTTGATGGGTACAATGGGTACAATGTAAGGATATATGGCACACCTCCTGGGTGCCAGACACAACTACAAACTAGGGACCTTACCTAACAAATGCAAACATTATAATCTAATCATTTGTACTCTCCTATTAACCTAAAATTTACAAAAATGGGATGTTGCAGGTAATTGTAGAGTTAATATTCTTAGTATTGATTGGTGTTAGTTTTGAACAACTGTAGCAATTATAGCAGACTGGAGCTAAGAATGATGTCTCTGCTCCCTGTTCTCAGAAGGGTGAAGTGTGCTCAGAAGAGAGAGGATAGAGAATCAGCTGATACGATGGCAGCCAAGATCATGTCTCTGTGAACTGTGTTTTCATGATGTAGCTTGTCACATTGCTTGCACTTGGTGGCTGACGCAGCATGTATTATATTCTGTTATTCTTGGTTGTATCCTGGTAATTATTTTTTTTCTGTTACCTATTATTCTTAACTATTTTTGTAGTAACCATATAGAGAAAATATGGTTAGCTACTTAATCAGTCCCTCAAGAAATGTGATTATGTACTGGAAATATCATATTTGTATGCAAATTATGGGACAGTCTGGCATGACAGCTGATATTCACGAAAAACTATTTCCCAGGTCCTGTTGAAAGTAGTTTACATTGAATAATTCATTTAAGCACCTATTTTAACTCATTTTATCCTAAGAAAAATATCCATGGCATAGAACCTATCATCATAATCATTCCTACTTACCTATAAGGAAAACAAAGCACAGAGGGTTTAAATAACGTGTCAAAAGTCTCTCAGCCAGTAAGTAACAGGATTAGTTTGAACTCAGGGAGTTTGCCTCTAGTTTCTAGGTACATATCTACTACAACATGGATGAGAACTTTGAATATAAAATAGATTATGACCCAAGTATACATTTTCTATATTTGTGCCTACCCACAACAATGGAATTTGGAAGTTTAATACAAATATTTTTCTGCTCTTTATAGTTATTGAGCTGCCAGATTAAAACTCAGAGTTATTGAAGAATACAACATACCTTCATTTATTTAAAAATTTCTTATATGGAAAGAATTCTACTAGGAATTAGAAATAAAGAAAAATAAAGTTCCATCCCCAAAGCATTGGGAGACAAGAAGGTAAAAAAGTCTTCATTGTACATAGCTCCTCTTAAAAAATCCAGCTAGGTGTTGAAAGAATTTTGAGTTGTTATGGTTTTCTAGGCCTCTGGTGGGTGATGGCCATTGGGCTTAGAAGAAGGAGGTATTCTTATCATCAAGAAAGCAGAAAATTTCAGGTTAAAGAGACAACTTTTACATGTTAAATTTCCAACTACTAGAGCCAAATGGGTGGTTACCCAGGGAGACATGGCAGAACGGACCAATTGTCTGACCTGGCTTGTCCTGGGGTGGTTGATTATCTCAAGAAGCAAGAGACCATGTTACTGGGTACACAGACTCTAGAGCCACATTGTCTGGGTGTTGAAAGTCCAGTTCTGAACCTTAGAATCTACATGACTCTTGGTAGGATTTAGTTGTTTTTTTTTTTTTTTCTTTTCAAAAACCTTTTTGTGTCTCACTTTCCTCTTCTATAGAGTGAGGATAACAATAATACTCACCACATAGAACTTCTGTGCAGATTAAACAAGTAAATGTATGTGAAGTGTCTAAAATGATGTCTGGCATAGAGTAAATACAAGGTCAACATTAGCTATTATTATTATTATCATCACTGACAGAGGTGGGAGTAGATCTGTGGGTTAAGATATTCAGGAGAAGCACAGCCTGTTTCATTTTGAACAAATGTGAAACAAAAGAATCCATTCTTTCCTCCTGTAGAGTATATTTCTGTAGAATATATTTCTCTGCCTCCTGCTCAGTTTAGCTTCTAAAGAAATTTATGACAATGAAATATGGGCTTGTATTTCCTCCTCTTAATAAAAGTTATTTCTGTGTTAGACAATAAGTCATTGTTAATTATGTCTCCTTTGGAATATATAACAGGTTCTGCTTATTCATTGGCTTTGGACCATTGGAAACTGGGACAGGAAATCAGATGACTGCACTTGTAATTCAAAGAGCAAGTTGCATAATCCTCAGTGATACTGAGGCACAGACGCCTTTCCTTATGTGAAGCCATGGCTCTGGAGTCCCTAGTTCTAAATCTTCTTTTGAAATTCTTTTCACAGCTACCTAGAAGTTACGGATGAAATGTGTATAGTAAATGAGGTTAATTCCCACTTACCCATTATAACCAGGGGGACTTCAACTCCCAGTACCACTCGAGACCCAGGGTCAGGTCAAGAGGGATCTCTGTTTTGACTTTTCCCCAGCCATGTCTCCTGCAACAGCCCTGGGGCAAGAAGCCAAAGAATTGTGCTGTCTCTAGCCCACACACTTCTTGACAATACTCTGGATATGCAGGACCCTAAAATTAACTGTCTAGATGATCTTGAGCCATTTATAGTGTCTGCACACGCTTTTTCTCAGGGTCTGGTCACTTGAGATAGACACTGGGATGTGCACCCGTGGGACCAATATGAGGCCAATGGCTATTTGCTAGACATTGTGGATGGAGCTTGTGCCAGTGGGGTGTTCACATGCATGGCTATGGAACCTGTTGAGGTTTTTTGGCAGAGCTGGGGGTGGGAACAAAAGAACTGAAGTGCAAGCTGATCTTGCACCTCCTTTTTTTATGAGATTGAGTCTCACTCTGTGGTCCTAGGTAGAGTACTATGGCAACATAATAGCTCACAGCAACCTCAAACTCTTGGGCTTGAGCAATCCTCTTGCCTCAGCCTCCCCAGTAGCTGGGACTACAGGTGTGTGTCACTATGCCCAGCTAGCTTTTTCTATTTTTAGTAGAGACAGGGGTCTCACTCTTGGTCGGGCTGGTCTTAAACTCCTGAGCTCAGGTGATCCACCTACTTCAGTCTCCCAGAATGCTAAGACTATAGGTGTAAGCCACCACACTGGGCCTCCTGCACCTCTTTATTCAGAACTCCAAGGAGTGTGAGAATTCTAAGTTTGAACTTGACTTTCCAGGTTATTATGATGGTCTATTTTATAGGGCAGAGCAATAAAATATAATTTTTTTTAACATTTGGTTAGCTTGATTCATAACTTTTAAGTATTTAAATGCATAGTAAGCATGTTTGTATGATAGTACTTTTGCCTAAAGGATCACAAATGTTAAAGGCAGGCCTGATTAACACAAACACACATTATAAACACCCCATGTTAACGTGTCAATGATTTTTTTTTTCTTGATAGAAAGTGATGGAAGTGTCCAAGAAACAGACCAGTCAATACAGATGCAAAAGCGGAGAAAAACTAATGAAATACTGGGTATGACTATCTATTACCATTTTATTATTTCTTTATCTTGCAAATGAGATTTCTGGGAAGGGAAAATGAGATCATATTAATAAATCAAAACCAATAATGGGACAGTTTCACTGGAAGAAAAAGCAGAAGAAAGCAGTGGGGAAATCCCTAGAGGTCATTTGTACCAAACACGGGATTTATCTGCTCTCTGTCAGCCAAAGCTGTGGTGTCTGAAAATTATTGCTGGAATATCTGGAATTCTTAATAAAAATTCCAGGAAACCTGGGGGCTCCTGGGGAGCACATGTGAAATTAAAAGGAAAGAAACATTTCACTTTCTGTGAAAGTTACAAGTACAAACAATAAAGTGTTAACGAGACAGCGGCTAGGTGTGTTCCTTATATTTTCTTTACATGTCTGAAGCTGGAGAGTAGTGGAGAGTGGGGAGACCCCTTCTTTGTCTCCTTAGAGTTCCTGGGGAAGGAAAGTAGGCTGTCCTGCTTGGTGAGGTGGTGTTCCTGGCAGGCACACAACTGCTAACTAACTACTCCTGACCTGGTAGTTGCAGCTTCAACACATGCTGCCAAATGGTTCCTTGCCACATGCAGGGAGGCGCAAATTAACAATAGCAAGTGTGGAAGAAACTTAGTCTTAGAAATCAAATTCTTTCCATTTGGATTTCAACCCTGAGGATCAACCTGGAGGCGGGGCTGGGGGGGCGGGCTGCAGCGGGGGTGGGGGGGTACTCCTCTGATGAGTTAGTCTCTTCATTTACAATCATGTGGCCTCTGACAAATCACAGAGTCTCAATAAACCTCAGTTTCTTTAGATGTACAGTGAGAAGAACAATAACCCACCTCAGAGGGTTTGTAATAATTGTCAACACAGTGCCTGGTTCACAATAAATAATTCTTCACAAGTGTTTTTCAGCTGTTTCAACATCAATGTTGTTTTTTCTTTAAAAAAAAAAAACAACTTGGTATATCCTTGTGTCGGATGCATAGTGTTTCTCTTTTTTATTTGAATAAAAAAATTTCTACCCCTCCCCAAGTTTATTCAGTCATTGTCTCTGCATACATGTTGTGTGGGCATAGGTCTGGAGAACAAGTCTCTTGGGAATGAAGAATGAGACTAGAGGATGGTCTTGGGCTATATTCTACCTCTCTTCCAAGGAACTCCTGGGTTAAAAATTCATCTGGCTCTCATTTCCTGCAGGATTTTGCTTGTTCGAAATGTTCAAGAAATCAATTGATCTAACTTCAAAAAGACTAGGTTTTTTTGGCCGCGTAAAAGCCCTGTTTGTGTCACTACTAAGTCTGGACTTCACAAGCAGCCAGTTCCCTTCATACCTTACTAAAGGACTTCTTTTTGGCTGCTTACCCTCTAAGCTGAGCCAAGTGTCAGGCTGAGAATAGAGGCAATAAATCTCTGTGATTCTTCATATTTAGAATTTCTCCTGTTGTTTCTGATAAGGAATTAACAGAGTCTCTCAGCTCTATGCATGCATGTTGGAGAAATTCATAATCAAAATCATGTTTTGCTCACAAAATGAAAAACAAAACATGTTAAATCTGGTTTTGAGTTAACCTAATGGTTCAAGGGTTTGGGGAATGAACACAGAAATGGTCTTTGTTCTTGACAGTTATCTTTGCACTTGGACTTTCTTAGAATGAAAAAAAATCCCTCGCTATCTTTTAAAATAGTCTGATTAAAAATTTCTCAATGAGTTGAGGGAAGAGATAGCCAAATTCTTCCTAGGTGAAGGTTTTTGCAAAGAAATGTCTTTGTTTACCTGTAGTAAGAGCAGCCTTGCTAATGTTTGCACTCCTTCCTCTGCCCCTCCTCCCATCTATTTCGGTACATCCAAGTTTTACGCTAAGCCTCTATGACTGGCTGAAATAAATGTGACTGGAGACCAAAGATTTTTCCATGACCTATGTACATGATCTGAGATGACTAATGAAGCCATCCCAGGTCTGGCCAACTCTCTACGTGAACACAGTGAAAAGATATTCTCAAAATAAAACAAGAAAAACAAATTTTTTTTGAAGTTTCTACTTGATATCCAGTGACATCATACATAACATTTACTGTCTGGCATTTTAGTAGATGTGGTAAGCATTGCTTCATTCAGCAGCAATTCCTAGGCCCTCTTCTTTTTTGCCTGAGACTCACAGCCATAAATGGAGAGAAGGCAGAGAGAGAGACGTGGTCATCCCTGGTAGGAATCTGCAGGGCTTCCATTAAAACTGATATGCTAGCCAAGCGGCTCCTTTCAAAGAAATCATGGTTTTGAGTTATACTGGATGAGAAACCCACTTAAAATCCATTTAATGTTAGGTACAGTGGCTAATATCTGTAATCCCACTTTGGAGGCTAAGGATAGGTCAGGGCCAGGAGTTTGAGAACAAACTGTGCAACATAGTGAGACCCTGTTTGTACCAAAAAATTTAAAACATTAGCCAGGTGTGGTGTGTGCCTGTAGTCCTAGCCTACTAGGAAGGCTAAAGTGAGAGGCGTGTTTGAGCCCAGGAGTTCAAGGTTACAGTGAGTCATGATCATGCCCCTGTACTCCAGCCAGACTGGACATATCCAGATCTTGCCTCTAAAAAATAAAAATAAATAAATAAACAAAATAAAACCCACTTAAAAATAAAAATTTCTCTCCTAAGTACAGCTGGTCGGCTCCTAATAATTTTGCTGTCATAGACCAATAATCAACAATTCTGACACATTCATTTTTTGGAGAGAATCGGTCTATTCCTTTTACTATTGAAGCAATTGGCTTGAGTTTAATTGATTTGACTAGTTCTTTTGGTGTCACAACCTTTTTGAAATAGTAGAGTCATTGTGTGGCTAGTAAAAACATTGGTTAATCTAAAAATCATGTACATTTGATCTAAGAATGTATTTTTTACTTATGTTTGAACATAGATGTAGCTGATGTCCTGAGAGTCCATTCAAACAAAATATTGACACATAGAATGAAAAAATATATCCAGACTTCCAATTTTAACTCTTAATTAGTTCTCCATTTTTTTCATGTCCATACTATGACTTGGAATAGGGTAGATTAGGAAGTAATTTTGAGAACATTTTTGGGTTATATTTTCTTCCATTTTTTATACTTATAACACATTTTTGAAGCTCTGAGGGAACAAAGAAGTACAACTTCTTTGCTTTCACTTGTTATGCATTTGTTAAATGAATGCATTTGATAAATATATCTTTGGTGTCTACCACGAGTTAAGCACTATACCTCCATACGGTGACATATAAGATTTGCAAATTCTTGTTCTGATGCAGTTTATATTGGAACTAAACAAAGTAATTTTAGACAGAGGCAAGTGCTCAAAAGAAAAGGAACAGGATTTTGTGACGGATAAGAAGGGTCTTCCTGAGGAGGTAACAGCTGAAGAAAAGCAGCCATGTGACTCGACGTGTGCAGGCAGAGTGCCCAGCAAGGGTCAGGGCTAATAAGGGTCCTTTATTGTGAGGTCTAAATGAGTTTATACCTGTAGAGTACTTTGATCAGTGCCTGGCGTCTATACTGCATTTGGTAACTATTCATTGAGTCTCTACTCATTCTGGTGTCATTGCTAGGTATAGGGAACAAAGAGGTACACAGGAAAAAAAAGTTACATACAGTCCTGACTTCAGGGAGCTTATGGCAGACTTCAGGGTGGTGTTTTTGAATGTGTGGTTTACAGACCATTTGCATATTACTCAGTGGCCTTTCCTATCCCCAATCTCCTTCCCATGGAGCCTGACTAGAAAGGTTTGTGGAAGAGGCCATAAATCTGCATTTTCTATAAGCTTGCTCTAACTGCTTCTTATGTCCACTAAAGATTGAGTCCTAATGAATAGATTGTGACTAAATTGTGATTCTTTTTAAAACAATACCTGTTATAGCATCAAGAATAAGCAATCCCCACTGCAAGAAGTATTTCACAAACTCAAAAGCAGCTCTGTCTCGTTTATGGAGCCATAAATATTGTGGAATTATAGTTCACAATTAAAATCTTGAATTCCCCATACCTAACTTTATCGTTAATCTTGAGCTGACTGGGGATGTTGGATTAACCTGCTTTTGGCTATGGTTTGGAAGATTTGTCTACATTATTATGTGTCATTTAAACCCTGCCAAAGGGGGGGAAAAAGACTTTTACCTTTCAGAAAGAATGTGCCAACCAATGTTTGCCAAAGGCTCTTGTATCCTGGAAGACATTCTACTTGTAAGTAGATTGGCCTAACTGAAATTCCTCCCTTGGATTCCTCTTGGTACCTAATTTTGAAGTATGATGTCACCAAAAAGGGAGATGGAAAAGATTTATTTTATTATCCTTCTTTGAATTTCTACTAGAATGTATCTTATTTATCATCTCTTTTTAGTATGACTTTTATACACATTTTTAGAAGGTCTTGGGTTCAAGAATTTCAAAGAACCCTGGATACCAGGACAGATTCATGCCAAATACATTGAGTAACAAGAGTTTGTAAAATCCAGACTAGATTCTATGCTGTAGAAGTGTAGCCTTTTGTTTTCCCATTTAATGCTTTCCTAAACGGGACTTACTCTGGGAACAAACAGATGTATCCCATTCAATTCCTTTCTCATTCCTCATTTGCTCTCTCTTTGCTAGTTTATATCTATAAGTACTAAATTTCTATGGCTAGATACAATGATAGTGATGAAAGGGAGGCCAGCCCTGAGCATCAGGTCAAAACCAGTAAGGATGAATGAACTGATGCAAGTTTAAGGTAAGTTAGACTCTTAGACATGGATCTTAGAAGCTTAAACAGAATTTAAAGAACAGTCTAAAACAAAACAAAACAAAAAAACAACTTTGGAGATTTCCAGCTGTCAATTATTATATTTAGTCTTTTGTTTAACTCTTCAGATTGGCAATGCTCCTCAACAAAGAGTAGAAGAATGGGAGAGAAAGGTGGACCACATAACATCTGGTAGAACTTACAATAAAAACCAGTTAAAGCTTAGTCATAGTCAATATCTAGCAATGAGAACTTAACCATGACACCAGATAAAAAGAGCTGCTCATCCTGGAAGACAAATTTCTCCTAACATTTTTATTAGGTTTTATCCGACAACATGGCTTTTTGTATAAAAGGAAGAAGAAAGAAAAGATTCCTTTGTACTTTCTTTTCCCCTTTCTATTTAGCAATGCATTGAAGCTATTCATTTATTCAACAAAAACTTGCTGAGTGTTAAGCATGCACCGGGTATAGTTCTAATTGCTGGGGGCATACATATAGGTAGAAAGAAAAGTCCCTGTTTTTATAGAGTTCATATACTCTTAGAATTCACTTTCTTTTCACCTACAAAAATGATGGTCATAGATAATATCCATTAGAAAACCAAAAATGCTAAAAATGAGTCATTCTCTGTAAAAGTGCAGACTGACAAAGAAACTACATTTTCTTGGAATTTGTTGACGCTCCAGTTTTCTCTGCATACAAATCAAATAATTCCTGTGTCCATCCTTAAGCTACTGTTTACATGGTTTTGGTTCCATGCCAGATTTAGTGGTGATTTTGGCTGTGTCCCTGTACTCCTAAAGTGTTTTCTTGTTCTTATCAATCATGTCTCGTTGGTGTGATGGCATGTGGTCTGCAAACCTTTGAGCCCAACTTCAGTGCAGAATAGCTGCCTGGAAATTCAAGACCCTGGTCCTGTAAAAGAAAGAGCCAATGGCTCACAGACCAGGCACATTTCTTCCCTGTTTCCCCTGGAACATTTCTTTCTCAAGAGTATACATTTCAGGACAATACTTAACATTCCTTTTAATTGAACTGTGGACTTTTACCTTGTACTTCTTGAAAGAGTTGAGAGCTATTTGTATTGATGGACGTGCCCTAAACAGAAAGCACAAATATATAATTCTCTACTCATGAATCTTTGAAACTATTTTATGAAAGAACACTTATAAATATCACACCAGATCAGGATCATGGTCTGGTTCAAGTTCTGTCTCAGAGTGAAATTCTACTCTGGTGGTAGAGTATCATTGTTGCTCTACACGGCTTATCCTCAAAAAGGTAGTGACATTTTCTAAAGATTTGAATTAAGAATTCTTTCCACTTGCAAAAATTAATTCTAAAATCAAGTTAACTGGTAAAAGTTTATACATTTATAAGTTTTGGAAAATGATTCTATCTCAAGCTCCCCTATTTTTCGGTAAATAGTATCACTTACCTTGTTGCTTAGGCTCAAAGTCCAGGAGAGATTCTTATCTCTTTTTCTCACACATTCAAGCCATCAGCAAGTTTTATGATCTCTCCACAAAAAATGTATACTGAGCTGTTATCTCTACGGCACGAATCATGTTTTGCCTGGACAACTATAATAACCCCAAACTCCCTATCTCCACTCTTGTGCCGATTCCAATCTCCTAGAGAAACCAGAGTGGTGATTTAAAGAATTAGAACAGATCTTGTCACTGTTTGCCCAGAACTCTCCTGTAGGGCCCCTACTACTATTGCTTGTATTAACTCTGAGCTCCCTTCAACATCCTGCAGGACCTGTATGATCTAACCCCGCTCTCTCCTTTGATACCACGTGTTTAGTCACTGGCCTTCTTGCCTTCCTGGGACAAACCAAACCCACCCCCAATCCTGGGTCTTCCATTTGCCTGAATCAGCTGATTCACCTTCCAGATCTTGGCACTGCCTCACCTGCTTCAGACCTGCAACCACATCCCTTCCTCAAAGAGGCCCTCCCTGCCCCCCCAGAGTGAAGCAGTACCCCTTTCCCATCATTCTCCATCTCTTCATCTTATTTAGTTTTTCTTCATTATCAGACATTGGACTACATGTTTATTTATTTTCTCACTTACTGTCTTCCCACCGATTAGGGAGAATGTAAGCTCTGGGGGTGGGATGCAATTTTGGCCTCTTTCACTACTAAACCCCTGATACCTAAAAGAGTGCTGGGTATACAGTTGGTTCTCAACACATGTTCATTGAATGAATTCATAAAGGGTTTTTATTAACTTTAAAACTTTTAACTAATGTTTCACTTCTATATTTGTATGAAGAACTTTTAAAAAACTCAAGTATCAGAGGACAGACATCTTATATTACGCTTGCATTGTTAAAATAAACTGTAATTATGGAGTAAACATAGTCTCAATAAGGGGGATATATGAACCATCAACCATTTGCTTATTTTTCAAGTTGTTTAGAATTTCTATGCTTCAATGTCCTTTATTTCTCAAATGGAGTTGATGATAAAACTTATGTAGCCTAATTCTGGGCTTGCAAATGGGGGGGCAGGAGGATGGGGTGGGAAGAGTGGAGGAGAGAGGGGGATGTGTGTGCTCTCAATGGGTACAGGGTTAGGGTGTACAGCACACCTCTTGGGGGTGTAACACAATTGTAAGAGAGACTCTAACAAATGCAAACACTGTAACCTAATTCTTTGTATTCTGAGTTAACCTGAAACAATTAAAACAATAAAGGAAAAACAATCTACTGAAGTGAAGTACTGATATTTTACCCTACTACATTTTGTCTTATTGTATTTTTCAATATTTTTTGAGATGGAGTCTCATTCTGTGGTTCAGGCTGGAGCATGACAGCCTGATCACAGCTTACTATAGCCTTGAACTTCTGCACTCAAGCAGTCCTCTTGCCTCAGCCGCCTGAGTAGTTGGGATTAAAGGCACAGGCCACCATGCCTAGCTATTTTATTTTTTAAATTTTTTGGTAGAGACAGCAGTCTCACTATCTGAGAGTGAGAGTGAGCCCAGGCTGGTCTCAAACTTCTAGCCTCAAGCATCCTCCCACATTGGTCTCTCCAAGTGCTGGGATTACAGGTGTAAGCCATCATGCCTGGCCCTGACTACATTTTAATTATTATCTGTTATTCTTCTAACTCTGCTTGTGTTTTTATTTTCCTTCATTATCATGAATCTTTATGCCAGGAAGTCTTAGTTTATTATATATGTACAGGTACAAAAAATGCTCTAGTGCTTTGGTTTGATAACTTTGGTTTGGTCTGTTGAGGTAAGAAATGATGTGGTAATTGAGCCATCTTAGATAAGGGGTTAAAAGGATTAACAGGGACCTGGTTTTTAAATTGTAGGAGATCTCTGATAAAAGAAGGCTGAGTGAGGCTCAATCCACTGGGAATTATGTGACTTTTATGCAGGAGTCCTGTAGTGAGGACTGTGGGGAGGAGTGAATAGCTGGATGGCAGAGCTCAGGCCAGTACGGCATCCAGGAAGAGAAGCAAAGCGTGGGTCCCCTGATGGAGCTCTTTACTTCTGCAAACATCAGGACTGTTAATCTTGACGGCTACCACTTTTGGACAATAGACAAGATCACATTTGATTATCCTGGTTCCTTTCACACATGTGGGACAATTAGTAAAGAACTCAAATGGTTATGCTCATGACTTCCCTGTGTGCTCTCGTGATCACATTCAGTGGACAAGTGGAGCAGTTACTGTAAAATTTAATCTGGCCTCACAGAACCCCCAAACCACATTTTTGGGAGTTTCAAAAATATGTAAACTTATTCTTTCTATTTTATAGATAAAAAAGTGGAGCCCAGAGGGCTTAAAGGGACTTGTCCAAGGTTGCACAGCAAGTTGGAAATTGATTGCAGGGCTTGTTCCAATTTAGTGCTCTTTTTGTTGTGTTTGGCTTTGTGTGGATAGAAGTATTTCTTTAATTACTGCATGTGAGCTGATCTCATTTGGAAGAATCAGGAAAAATTCATTGCTTCAGTGTGCACTTGATGAAATGTAGACCCATATCAGGAACTGATATCTATTTACAGGTACCAATAGCGTCAGCAATTGTTTTTTAAATTACTGATATAAGAGAGGTTGTTAGTCTGGGTTCAATCCAAGCCCTACCATTTTACGGCTCAGAAACCTCAGGCAAGTTTCTTAATTGCTTTGTACATCTGTACTTACATTTCTTGTCTCCAACATGGGAGACAAGAAATTGTCTATCCCTCTCACTGGATTGCTGTGAATAACTAAACATACATAAAGGTAAAACAGTGCCTACCTAGCACTCGGTAAG
>CAUYQV010159926.1:0-12347 GCA_963574575.1 Galagoides demidoff | reverse complement strand
CGGTATACGGGGCTGGCGCCCTACTCCTTAAGCCCCACATAATTTTCTTTATAGAAGTCCTTCACCTCATTTGTTAGGTATATTCCTAGGTACTTCATTTTCTTTGGGGCTATGGTGAAGGGAGTTGTATCCTTAATTAGCCTCTCATCTTGGCTGTTATTGGTATATACAAAGGCTACTGACCAGTGTACATGATTTTGTATCCTGAGACATTACTGTATTTTTTGATGACTTCCAGGAGTCTTGTGGTTGAGTCTTTGGGGTTCTCTAAGTATAAGATCATATCATCAGCATAGAGGGAGAGTTTGACCTTCTTTGCTCCCATTTGGATGCCCTTTATTTCCTTGTCTTGCCTAATTGTATTGGCTAGAACTTCCAGTACTATGTTGAATAGTAATGGTGGCAGAGGACAACCTTGTCTGGTTCCAGTTCTAAGAGGAAAAGCTTTCAGTTTTACTCCATTCAGTAAAATATTAGCTGTGGGTTTGTCATAGATAGCTTGGATCAGTTTAAGAAATGTGCCACGTATGCCTAAACTCTTCAGTGTTCTAATTAGAAAAGGATGATGGATTTTATCAAATGTTTTTTTCTGTATCTATTGAGAGGATCATATAGGCTTTGGTTTACTTCTGTTGATATGGTGAATAATGTTTATAGATTTACGTATATTAAACCAGCCTTGCATTCCTGGGGTGAAACCTACTTGATCATGATGTATGACTCTTTTGATGATAAGCTGTAATCTATTGGCTAGGATTTTGTTGAGAATTTTTGTATCTATATTCATTAGTGAAGTTGGTCTGAAGTTCTCTTTTTAGTTGTGTCTTTTCCTGGTTTTGGTTTCAGGGTGATGTTTGCTTAATAGAATGTGTTAGGGGAAGATTCCTCCCTCCTCAATTTTTTGGAATAATTTCTGCAGTATGGGAATAAGCTCTTCTTTGAAGGTTTGATAGAATTCTGGTGTGAAGCCATCTGGACCAGGGAATTTTTTTCTTGGGAGTTTTTTTATTGTTTCCTTGATCTCAGTGCTTGAAATTGGTCTGTTCAGGAGCTCCATTTCATCTGGGTTTAGTTTAGGGAGAGAGTGTGATTCCAAATATCGATCATTTCCATTTTCACTATACCAGATTTTAGGCTATATTCTAAGGCCATAGTGGTTAAGACAGCATAGTATTGGCACAAAAATAGAGTCATAGACATATGGAATCGAACAGAAAACAAGGAAATGAAATCAACAACTTACAACCACCTAATCTCTGATAAACCAAACAAGAACACAAACTGGGGGGAAAGACTCCCTATTCAATAAATGGGAGAATTGGATATCCACATGTTAAAGGTTGAAACTGGACCCGCACCTTTCTCCACTCACAAAAACTTATTCAAGATGGATAAAGGACTTAAATTTAAGGCATGGAATGATAAAATTCCTGAAAGAAAGCATAGGAAAAACATTGGAAGACATCAGCCTAGGGAAAGACTTTATGAAGAAGACTGCCATGGCAATTGCAACACAACAAAAATAAACAAATGGGATTTAATTAAACTTAAAAGCTTCTGTACAGCTAAGGAGACAACAACCAAAGCAAATAGACAACCTACCCACTGGGAAAGGATATTTGCATATTTTGAATCAGACAAAAGCTTAATAACTAGGATCTATAGAGAATTTAAATTAATCCACATGAAAAAAGCCAACAATCCCATGTATCAATGGGAAAGAGAGATGAAAAGAACCTTCTCTAAAGAAGATAGACGAATTGCTAGCAAACATATGAGAAAATGTTCATCATCCCTAATTATTAGAGAAATGCAAATTAAAACCACCCTGAGATATCATCTAACCCTAGTGACAATGACCTATATCACAAAATCTCAAAACTGCAGATGCTGGCACAGATCACTTATAGGAGAGAGAAAGGAACACTTTTACCCTGTTGGTGGGACTGCAAACTAATACAACCTTTTTGGACAGAAGTATGGAGAACCCTCAAAGAACTCAACCTAGACCTCCCGTTTGATCCTGTAATCCCATTACTGGACATCTATACAGAAGGAAAAAAAAAACCAACCTTTTATTATCAAGACACTTGTACTAGACTGTTTATCGCAGTTCAATTTACAATCGCTAAAATGTGGAAACAGCCTAAATGCCCCTGAACCCAGGAATGGATTGGCAAGCTGTGGTATATGTATACCATAGAATATTATCCAGCCATTAAATAAATGGAAATTTTGCAGCATTTGTATTAACCTGGACAGAGGTGGAACACACTATTCTTAGTGAAGCATCACAGGAATAGAGAAGCATAAATCCTATGTATTCAACTTTGATATGAGGACAATCATGACACAGTGGGGGCGGGGGAAGGGGAGAGCAGACAGAGAGAGAAGGAGGGAGGGGTGAGGGAAAGGAAAAAAGAAAAAAAAGAAAATAGTAATTCTCACATAAATTATATTTAATTTTGACCAAAGTACATGATTTGAACAATAATTTTTAACTCAACTTGTTAATATGTTGTTTGGGATATTGCATCCTCATTTATAAGTGAGGTATGTTTGTAATTTCCCTTTACAATAATATATTTTTTCTAATTTTAGTATCAGGTATATCCAGATGAAGTAGGTTGATTTTGAAGTATTTCTTCTTTTTCTATTGTCTATAAGATTTGGCATGATCTGTTTTTTAAAATTATCTTCTATTTTTATTTATAAAAATAAATATTCTCTATTTTTTGAGCCTTTGGGGAAAAAAAGTTAACTGCTGACGCCATACTGAACCTCAGAGTCAAAGCATTCTAGGATAGACGTACTTTTATCTGACAATGTGAATGTGACCTTTTCCCACATTATTATTATTATTGCTCAATATGTCATTGCAGCAATCATCTGATTTCTTTTCCGATTGTATTTATCTTCATTCATTCTTTATGTGGTTTTTGTTTCTAGTCCTTATCTTAAACATTTTAAGCCTCTTTAATTTTGTGAAGGCAAAAAGTGGAAACCAAATAAACACATGTACATGTATAGAGGAAAAAAAAATTGTATGAGAGGCCTATGGAACAAAATTCCAAAGTTGCGGAAGGGCATAGAGTGGAGAGGAAATCGCATCCCGGCTGTGTTAAACTGCCAACTGCAGGGCCGATTATCGCCGGAGGGCCGAGGGTTGGAATACGCCAGCACAGACCGGCAAATGCCTAAGGACGGGACTCCTGGTAGGGCTGCCCAACGCCAGAGTTGCAGTGTTGCTGGGCACTTATTTGATGTCAAAGGAATGCTTCATTCATAAAATAAAGGGAAAAAGCCTAAAAAGACCCAAAGCCAGTTCTGACAGCAGCATGAAAAAATTCCCTTGAGAGTGTCACTCAGGACACTGTTTTAAAAAAATTTATCTTACTGATAGTTTATAAAGCAGTTGAATAAAATCCTCAGCACCTTAAACATTCCTTCATGCCCCAAATGATTTGGGAAAAATAACAACATATCCAAATTACTAAATGAGCATAGAAGCCGTGTAATATGCGGCAAGCACTCTCCCTGTGTGTCCGCGCCTGAGCCTCAGTCTTGGCTTTGGAGGCCGCCCGTGCCCACCTGCTCTCTAGGTTGGGAGGCTGATGGCACAGAGGAGGTGGCTGGTCCTTGGTCTTGCAGCTGAGAGACAGGTGACCTGGGTATGGAGCTCAGGCAACTGACTCTAGTCCCTTCCTCCTACCACAGCACACTGTCTGGCAAGTGGTAGGGTTCCTTCTGGTGCAGAATTTTAGGGCCATCACTGGTGTTTGGGAGGTCACACAGCTGAAGGTTACTTGCCTTTAGAACAAGGAGACTCATTCTGACTCAGACCGGTGGCTGAAGAAAGCATATCCACTTCAGGCCAGGGGCATTTTGCAAAGACGCAGCCCGGCCCTAAAGTTAATCAGTGGTCGTTTGGTCCACTAATCAGTTTCGTTCTCCGAGATGATTTTCATTTCTACTAAGGTCCCCACTGCCCCTTCTCTTATTTCTATATCAGCACATCTCAAAATCAGTCTTGGATGTTTGAAAAGTCAAATCTAACTCCCAGGCCTCCCGGGAGTGCGTTCCCTGACGTTAGGAAGTCTGCTCACTACAGTAAGAAGCGTTGGTCGAAGGAAACTTCCAGGTGTGTGGAGAGGGCTCCTTCTGACTGCCCAGCGCTGGACAGCTGGTAGTGGAGGTGCTGGGAGCAAGTTGCAGGTGTGACGGTGCATTGCCCGTTAATGCTTCAATAGTGCAAGGACGCCCTTCTGTGCACACGAGTCAGCTCCCAAAATCAGGAAATCAACTGGTGCATTACACCACTGAGTGTGCCAGGCCCCATCTAATTGTCCCTGCAGTGCTCTGGGTAGCTGGTGTGCGATGCAGGATGGCACATTGCACTTGGCAGGTGTGCCCGCTGACTCTCCTCGAAGCACCCAGGCCTGTTACTTTGCACGTTTCCCAATTTACGTTTGATTTTTCTCATTACTCAACACAGGTGATGCGGTCTGGCTTTAATCTCACAGAATCAGTGTTTCCCTCAGGAGGCGGGTGGTGGCTGTTTGGCCCTTACTGGGCATATCACTTGTGCAGATGAGGTTTGTCAGCCTTCTCTGCTGGACGGCGAATTAGTAGGTATAACGAACTTATTGGTCCATAATCAATTAGCAAGGATAATGTGGGAAGTTACTTCGAGACTTTACAAATACATTATTCCTTGATCAGATTTCCCCGCTGCAGAATTCTCTGCTGGTAATGTTTTCCTGAATCAATTATGACTATGTTGGTTGATAAACAGTGATTATTTTTCTAATCTCATAATGGTTTTTAGATTTATTACTTGGCATTCTACTGCAAGGGGGAGTTTCTCCTTAATTTTTGCTTATATATAATTAGTCATTAATTATTAATTACTAATTAATTTAGATGATAGATCACTGTTTATCTCGGAACACTATAATCCATTATGATCATTTCTTTTCATGTGACATTCAAATGATCCCAGCCTTGACTGGTGGAAGCCCCTTCAAGCTGGCTTGTGTGTTCTTTTGATAAGCCCCCCCTACCTTGAGTACTTTTGTATTTTTTGGTCCAATAAGATATTTTAGGCTTATCTTGCATTTTTCCCTGCCCCAGCCCTAAAGTTAACCACTGGTGTGTTTGGCCAATTACCAAGAGATGTAATGTTTAAAACCTTTTACTACGATAGTGGATATTTGTGTTTCTGTCACATTTTTGTTGTCAGCTGTATTTGTACATCAAGGCTGATACATCAACTGGATGGATTTTACCTTTAGCTTTATACAGTAACTGTCTGCTGTGGTCTGAGCGCTCCTCACAGGTCACGTGTTGACACTTTATCACCAATGCAATGGTCTTAAGAGGTGGGGCCTTTAGGAGACGTAGCCCCTGGGAGTGGAGTGAAGGCTTTTAGAAAGGAGGCTTCCCACAGCGTGGGGCCCCTTTTTTTAATGCCCTATGTCCCTTCTGCCATGTGAGGAGGCAGTTTTGTCTGTCTGGAGGATGTGGCATCGAGGTGCCCTCTTAGTAAGCGGTCCCTGCCAGACACGAGCCTGCCAGAGCCCTGGCCTTGCACTTCCCCATTTCGGAACTGGGAGACATAAACTCCTGTTGTTTCTACGTCCCCAGACTCAGGCAATTTGTTACAGCCACCCAGATGGACGAGGACACTCACTTATCTCTAGGGTTGCTTTTTTCCCTTAAGGTTGGTTTATCAATTGTTAGCGATATACTCCAGTTTAATTTTTGTTGGACGTGTGTATCTCTTCGCCTTTTACATTTAGTCGTCTCTGTGTTGCCCTATAATTTAGTATGTCTCTCACAGATAGGGGTGGCTGCAAGTTTCAAAAATCCAGTCGGGTCTGAAAATGCAATTTGGCATTTTTTTTTTTTTAAACGGGATCATCTGATCCCCTTTAAAAACTGCGGTAATTGATACATTTGGATTTTCCACCACCGTCATTTGCCTTGGCTCCGTTCTCCAGGCCTCCTAACCACTCTGTTCTAATTCTCAGTGTTTCTATGCTGGAAATTTCTTCCAATCTATCTTTTAGCTCACTGATTCTCTCTTCAGCTGTGTCTAATTGTTTTTAACTTAAATGATTGTATATGTAATTTTAGACGTTAATTAATTTTGTTTTCCAGATCTCTTTGTTCCTGTCTACATCATATTTTCTTTCTCTCATTTCCTTACACTTATTAAACTACTTATTTGATGTTTCTCATATCAGGTAACTCGAAGGCTGATGTCTTTGTGGGTCTAACCAGTGGGTTGAGGGTTCTGCTCTCTGTTGGCCACGTTGCCTCACTTCCTTCCGTGTTTTGTGACTTTTTGAAGTGAGCTTCTCACTCCTTGGAACTTTATCGTTCAGAATTCGTTCAGGCCTGGCACTTGGCAGTATACCAGAACAGAGACTGCATTGTTTTTTTACAGACACCTAGGGGGATTTCCAACCTCAGGCCACTTTGACCTTGATTCTCAGCTTAAGAGTGCTCAGCCCACCCAGGGGGTGTAATTTAGACTTCTGTGGTGAGGGCTGATTTATTGCTACAAACCCTCAGTGGAGGTTTTTTCTCCTATTCCCCCAGCCCCAGTTGAGGGGGCTGACAGTTTCCTGGCTGTGCCTTTTTGTGGTGGCAGGTTTACTCATGGGGCCCGCCTTGTACACACTGAGCAGAGATTCCTATTCAGTTTATCTCGTGAGGAGTTTGTGGGGCTTTTCCTCCTGTTTCTTGTAACCTCTGAGGTGATGGAAAGTGAGGGTCCAGCTCCCCTGCATCTAATCCATGTCTTCAAAGCGAGTGCTGATCCTCCAGTTCCCGCTGCCTCTGGGGCCCAGTATCCCTTATTTTTTGGCCTCTGCAAGGGTAGGTCACCTGTGCACGGTCAATGCCAAGCCCGGGCTTCCTCCTCCCCACCCTCTGTGTCCTACGGGCTTCTAACATTTTGCTGTTTATGAGAAAGATCTCAACATCCCACCCCTTTGCTTTTACCTACCAACTGTATGTGAGTTTTCCCAGGTTTTCCAGCTTTTAGGTGGAGGCCGTTTTCTGATTCCCCTGATTGTAGAATTAGAAGGTTGGGTGGCTGCCCTGCCCTCCCAGCCACGAGTTCCTGCCCCTGCTGTTTAGGAAGTCCCTTCCTGCCCGAGGCCCCACTGTGCGTGCCCTGCTCCCTCGGCCCACTCCTGCACCTCCACCAGGTCTCTGCCTTTGCTCAAACCATTAAACACCAGTTTTGTGTTATTTCTACCCAGCAAACTTCCTGCCATAAGACTCAGTGATTTTAACACGCGCTTTGATAATGCTGCTGCGTCTTGGCCTCCCCCTTCCCCCTTGTGCCCCTGAAGACCTTAATTTCCATCATCTACCCTATCGTATCAAAATCCAGACCTTCACTTCTTGGTGTCTCCAGATATCGGAAAAAAAACCCCCTCTGGCTAAACCCACCTGCTGGCAGGTCTGTGCATGTGCCTGATCTCTGACCCTTCTTTATCATCATACAGTTGATTGAACTAATTACAAAGCCTCCTACTTCATGGAGGGAGTGAAGTCAGCCTTAACCCCCTCTGCTGCTGAGAAGGAGCAGGCCCAGGGAAATCAGTGCCCGTCATCCCGTCATCCTGTCATCGAGGAGGCGGCTTCCTGGCGGCCCTCCTGTGGATGCCACGCCTTCTGCTGCGGCTCACCACCACATTCCTTGTCACTAGTGTTGAGGTGACACCACACTTAACATTCTTTCAGGACTTACAGTGTACAAAGGAGGAATCAAAGCAGGGAGTGAGACACAGGGAAGGAATGCAAGAGTCAGGACACGAGAGAGAGCAGAGCAGGGGACAAGGAAACGAGCCTGTGATGAGGACTGTGCAGCAGGCAGCTGCTGGGGGCTCACAGGCACCGGGCCCCATTCTAGGCAATAACTGGAGAGAGAGGCAGCCGGTGCATGGAGAAGCCTTAAATACCCATGGAGTACATTGAACGTACGGGGCGGCTAATTCACGGCTCTCTGTGCAAACCTTTACACAGGCGAAGAGTGTAAATAAGATGCTCTTCCTTAAAAGCAGACATTAGCTTCCCGAGGAAAATAAAACAAAACTCGGCAAAGCCGCTTCTCTTTGGCTTGGCTCTGTCTTTACCAAGAACTATGCACAGCAACTGGCCTCCAGCTTGAGCCCAGGAAACAAACATTGGCTTGGAGGGATCTTACAGCCTCCAGAAACCCTGAAACAAGACGACAAATGGTAAAGCCCTATTTAGCAAGATGAGTCATTTATGTTATGTTCTAAATTTAAAACACATAAGTCTCCTCTTAAAAGATGAGACTTGATTAGGAAAATCATTAAAAAAAAAATAGAAAAGAGAACAAGAACCATGGAAAACATTCTGGCAACATGAAAGGCAGAAAAAGAATTTCTGAGACCATTCTGAGCAAGACTTTGACTGTATAACATCATCGCTGCCTCTGTGAGCCTAACCTAGTTCAGTCAGGAGTGATAGGGAACTATTAGAGTTGGGATAATTTCAGAGTTAAATGCTATGTTATCTCCAGCATAAAATAAATATCTAGCTTAGAATATAAAGAGGTACAAGGGTTTTAGTTTTCAAAAGTTAGTTTTAATCTATTTGACTCAGCAGACAGAGCTCCTGCTTCTGTAGACCACTTGCCAGGGAGCCAAACCCACCCTCTGGGGCCTGCTGTCTTCTGGTTAAGGACCAGCAGTGATACTAGATGCACCTGGTGTTCTTGTTGCCCCCGTCACACCCCCTGTGCAGATGTCGCCAGCAGGGGAGGGCATTCCACCAGTGAACAGGGAAATGGGCCCAGCCCAGGCTCTGTGAACTCCCAGCACTGAACCATTGACCAGATGCACAGAGATCGTGCATTGAATCAAACTGTATTCAAGGCTCCCAGGACCCTGTCATCATGAAGGATCTGTTTGGATACTCTGGGTTCACGTGGTGATGGTGGTGGGTGAGGCAGTGATCTCAGGTGAAGTCCAGGGGATGGAATAAAAGCTTCCAGCCAGAGAAGGTAACCTCTATGCTCCTGAAAAGGATGGGGAGATTGCAGAAGCCAGCGCTGAAGAATCACTGATACTCCATCACCGTGGTCTAGCTTATGTGACAGGTCACAGCTCTGTGCCAGGACTCATCAGAGAGACACTCATGCTGCTTCTCCTCTCAGCTTGGATGAGAATGTTGGTGCTTGAAGAGTTACATTGATCTGTGAATGTTTCTTTTTCTTTTTATAACAGAGAGTGTCATGGCCTCATAGCTCATAGCAATCTCAAACTCCTGGACTCAAGCGATCCTCTTGCCTCACCCCCCAAAGTAGCTGGGGCTACAGGTGCCCACCACAATGCCTGGCTAGTTTTTCTATTTTTAGTAGAGACAGGGTCTCACTCTTGCTTAGGTTCCAATTCCTGAGCTGAAGCGATCCAACTGCCTTGGCTTCTCAGAGTGCTAGGATTACAGGCGTGAGCCACCATACCCAGCCTGGAGACAGATCTTTTATGCCAAATCGTCACCTGAAGAAATTCAATGGCATGAAGAAGATTTTGACATCTGAATAGTCAACATGCTCATTGCCAAGCTCAATTATAAGAAAATCAAAAGGGCTGTTTGTTACCTCCATACTCACACTGAAAGCATCTCACCACAAATAAGATATAGTCCCTCCAAAAGGGGACTGAGCAGCTCCTGTGGCTCAGTGGGTAGTGCGCCGGCCCCATATAAAGGGTGGCGGGTTCAAACCCAGCCCCAGCCAAACTGCAATAAAAAATAGTCAGTGGTGTTGTGTGGGCACCTGTGGTCCCAGCTACTTGGGAGGCTGAGGCAAGAGAATCACTCTAAGCCCAGGAGTTGGAGGCTTTTGTGAGCTATGATGCCACAGCACTCTACCAAGGGTGATAGAGTGAGATTTTGTCTCTTAAAAACAAACAAACAAACGAAAAACCGAAAGGGGACTGACTCTTCATACCCAGACTCGATCTGAAGCCTTGACAGCTCTCTTGACCACTGGCCCTTGGTGAGTGGGCCCTTCAAAACAGCCAGCTCAGTAAGTCACAAGCCAGGACGTCACTTATGTGGGACACGCTGTTCATATGGTCGAGAATGAGAGATCAGTGCGTGGCTTTGCAATGGTAGGATGAGGCTGCCGTGTAGACGAGGCTGTCTGGACCACCACTGTGTCTGGGACAGAGCTGAAAAGGCTCAGTACTTTTGTCTGTGTTTTGCGTGAGGCTCTGGCCCTGGGAATAGCAACCTCTGTTGGGATCACCACTGTTCTGATGAGCCTGGCACCAAGCAGGGCAGATTTTGCTGCTTCTGAGACAATGATTGCTGTTCACTCCCTCAGTGAAATGGAAATTGAAAGAGCAATGGCCAATGACCGATTGCCTAGTGGCCCATGGCTCTCTTACAAATTGATAAAAACTGTGACACTGCAGCCCGTGGCAGCGCCAGTGAGTCTGCAGAGTGGGGCACAGGCAAGGAGACCCAGCTCGTGATCACCAGAGACAAAGGAGGTCTTTAAGGAGGAAGACACCAAACTCCTGGAGCAGGGAGCTGAGCGGCACGAGGCTGAAGATGAGAAGCACCGTGGCAAGCGGTCTTCCAACCACGTCTTGCTTTTAACAAGGAGTCTGCTGTGGGAGATGAAAAACTTCAAGACAAGCCACATTAGTCACTGGCTGGGCAAGACTGGGTCTACTGAGAACACCAATTTCCAAAAGGGACAAAGTGGAGAGACAAACCCACCATCCTGAGTCTGTTGTGACAGCAGAGCTGTACCCAGCAGGTGCCTGAGGGGCGCCCCAGAGGCCAAGCTCCTGTGCTGTTTCCACATTCATCCCCAAGACCAGCAAACACGCGTCCTGCCCAGCTGGTTGAACACGGAATTTACAGCCAAGTCTCTTTTCATCAGTCTCTTTTCATCTCCCGAATAAGCGTTAACAAGAATTAAAGATGATCCATCAGCGTGAAGGTGCCCTGAGATCTTAACCTACCTGGGGGAGACACAAAATGTGCAGCCCTCAGATTAGCTCAGGAAAAATTGGGGTTACATCGTTCTCACTGCTGGATACCAATCACGGGGGACTGGCTCTTGGGGAGTTAGATTCTGAGGTAAATTCATCTTGCAGGCTCTTCTGCAGGGAACATTAAGCAAGGTAGTGACTGCCGTGTCTGTGAAGTTGCAAAGAAAACTCAGAAATGTGTTTCATGGAGATAGTTAAAGGAATCCCTGAGAAAATCGGGGCAATCTCAGACTTGAGGGGGATCACGCCACTTCAATTATAGTCCACAAATGTTCTTTGAGAAGCCACTAGACTCCAGGCACCGCGCCAGCTTCCAAGACACGGCCGTGTGAGATGTGTATCTAATTTATGTAAAGATTTCAAGTCTGCCTTACGATGTCTCAGGATTTACATAAAGGAAGCGGAATGAATCAGCGGCAACAGAACCGTTCACCGAAGAAAAAAGGAATAAGACTTGGGCAGGAGATTCTGTAACACGCTAACTCTCTTGTTCTTGTTATTGAACTCAGCTTTGTATTTGGTTCTTTATTCGTATGAAGTAGAAAGTTTTTTATTCTTGGCATATGCACGGTGATTCCCACTGTGACATTCTGTTGTCGTTTTTAATTTTTAGCAAAGCGATATGTGTCTATAGTTTAAAGAATTAAGTGGACCTAGGAGGCTTATGGAGAAAAGGACAACCTCTGTCCCCCTTCTTTTTTATCCTTATTTTGACTACCGACAGGGAATCCATTTCCGGTGTCTTATTTTTTCTTATTGCCACTTGTTGGTGTTATCCGATGTCCTTGATGAAAGCTCCTGAGGCAGCCTCTGCCTTCCTTAGCACCGGCCTCGCTCCTGCCTGGGACCGCAGACCTGTCAGCGTCTGCAAAACTTCCCTAGAGTCCTTTTTTCCAGAAATTGCCGGTCCTTGTTCCTCTGCCTTCTCTCATATGTGGAACTCCGTTTGGGCCTCTTAGCCTGAGCCTTTGCTCTTCTTATTTGTTTGTTTATTTATTTATTTTTTTATTAAATCATAACCGCGTACATTAATACTATCATGGGGTACAGTGCACTGTTTCTCTATACAATTTGAAGTACTTTCATCCAACTGGTTAACATAGCCCTCATGTCTTTTTCTTAGTTATTGTGTTAAGACATTTTTATTCTACATTTAGAGAGATTCACACGTACCCTTATAGGATGAACCATAGGCTTCCTATTTATTGTTTCCGATTTTCCTTGTCTTCATTGCTTTCTACTTTACACTTTACACTCCTCCTTCGGTTACTTTTTTAGCATTTCTGCCACCAT
>CAUYQV010159924.1:0-42031 GCA_963574575.1 Galagoides demidoff | reverse complement strand
GCCATGGCATCACAGCTCATAGCAACTTCCAACTCCTGGGCTCAAGCGAGTCTCCTGCCTCTGCCTCCCAAGTGGCTGGGACCACAGGCACTCGCCACAACGCCTGGCCATTTTTTGGTTGCAGCCATCATTGTTGTTTGGCAGCCTGGGCTGGGGATTTGAACCTGCCACCTTAGGTGTACGTGGCTGGCGCCTTAGCCGATTGAGCCATAGGCGCCGAGCCAGAAGAATGTGTTTCAACTCCATCCAGGTAAACATAAAAGATGTAAAGTCTTCATCTTCTTTATGTCCGAATAGTATTCCATGGTATACATATACCACAGCTTGTTGATGGGCATTTGGATTGCTTCGGTGAGTTGGCAATTATGAATTGAGCTGTAATAAACATTCTGGTGCAAATGTCTTCGTGGTAAAATGATTTTTGTTCTTCTCAGTATATGCCTAGTAATGGGATTGCAGGGTCAAATGGAAGGTCTGCTTTTAGATCTTTGAGGATTCTATATACTTCTTTCCTTAAAGGTTGTATTAGTTTTCAGTCCCACCAGCAGTGTAGAAGAGTTTTCTTCTTTCCATGCCAGCATCTACATTTTTGGGAGTTTGTGATGTGGGCTAATCTTACTGGGATTAGGTGATATCTTAGAGTGGTTTTGATTTGCATTTCTCTGATAAATAAAGGCAATGAGGATTTATTTCACATGTTTGTTGGCCATTTGCCTGTCATCTTTGGAGAATTTGCTGTTCAAGTCCTTTGCCTACTTATAGAGGAGGTTGTTTGCTCTTCTCTTATTGTTTAATTTGAACTCTCTGTAGATTCTAGTTATCAGGACTTTGTCAGATTCATAACATGCTAGGCTGTCTGCTTTGTTTGTGGTACCTTTAGCTGTGCAAAAGCTTTTTAATTTGCAAATCCCAGTTATTTATTTAGTGTTTCTGCAATTGCCAGGGGCATCTTCATCATAAAGTTTTTTCCTAGGCCAATATATTCAAGTGTTTTCCCCACACTCTGTTCTAGAATTTTTATTGATTTGTGTCTTAAATTTAAATCTTTTATTCAGTGAGAATCAATTTTTGTTAGTGGTGAGAGGTGTGGATCCAGTTTCAGTCTTCTACATGTGGCTACCAGTTCTCCTAGCACCATTTGTTAAATAAGGATTCTTTTCTCTAGTGCATGTTTTTGTTATGCTTATCAAAGATCAAATGATTATATGTGTTGGGTTCATCTCTAGATTCTCTATTCCATAGACCTATGTCTCTATTTTTGTGCTAGTACCATGTTGTTTTGATCTCTATAGACTTGTAGTATAACCTGAAATCTGGCAACGTGACGCCTCAAAAAAAAAAAAAAAAAAGCCCTGGACCAGATGGTTTCACACCAGAATTCTACCAAACTTTCAAAGATGAATTAGTTCATATATTGCATAATCTATTCCAAAATATAGGGAAGGAAGGAATCTTCCCCTATACGTTCCACGAAGCAAATATCATCTGGGTCCCCAAACCAAGAAAAGGTCCAACAAAAAAAGAAAACTATAGACCAATATCACTAATGAATATCAATGCAAAAATATTCAATAGGATATTAGCAAGCAGAATACAATGACACACTAAAAAAGTTATACATCATGATCAAGTAGGTTTTATCCCAGAAACACAAAGTTGGTTCAACATATGTATATCCACAAATACAGTTCACCACATAAATAAAAACAAAGACCATATGATTCTCACAATTGATGCAAAAAAGGCTTTGATAATATCCAGCATCTTTTCATGTTAAGAACACTTAAGAAACTAGACTTAGGTGGGAATATGCTAACCGATTTCTACAGCAAACCCACAGCCAATATCATATTGAGTGGAGTAAAATTGAAAGTATTTCCACTCATATCTGGAATTAGACAAGGAAGCCCACTGTCACCACTGCTATTTAACATACTGTTGTAAGTCCTAGCCCTTGTAATTGGGCAAGAGAAGGAGATCAAAGGTATTCAAATGGGGACAGAGAAGGTCAAACTCTTGTTCTTTGCAGATGACATGATCTTATAACTGGAAAACCCTAGGGACTCAACTACAAAGCTCTTAGATGTTATCAAGGAGTATAGCAGCATACAAAATCAATACCCACAAATCAGCAGCCTTCATATATGGCAGCAATAGTCAAGCCGAGAATAAAATCAAAGACTCTATTCTTTTTACAGAAGTCCCAAAGAAGATGAGATACCTGGGAATAGATCTAAAAAGTATGTGAAAGATCTTTATCAAGAGAACTATGAAACTCTGAGAAAGAATCAATATTGTTAAAATGTCCATATTACCCAAAGCAATCTATAGACTTAATGCAATCTCCATCAAAGCACCAATGTCATACTTTAAAGAACTTGAAAAAACAGCACTTTAATTCTTATGGAACCAGAAAAAACCCTGAAAAGCAAATATAATTCTTAGAAGTAAATAGTCTTTTATTATGCAATTTAACAGATGGGCATGAGAATAAAACTTAGCTTTTAAAAACAAAACCAAAACCAAAATGGAATCTAATTGATAGTCAGGCTACAATTTTCCTAGCAAGATTAGAGAAGTCAAGGGTGCCTGCCAATTAGAGATGCTAATTCCCCAGAGGGGTGTCTACCCTTCTTTCAGGCTCATATACCAGAGAAAGTGATGATTGGAACAAGAGAGCTTTCCCCACTAACGTTTAGTTGTGCTAAATCAGCTAAAAATGCTACATAATTGCATGCCTCCAGGATCCATACCCAACCTACCTTCTTTGATGTTTTCAAGAAATTGGAGAGAATTTTATGGTCATGCTGACAAGCATAGGATATTGAGGGGTGGAGTGCAGGTTCAGCCTCCAGTCCATGCCCCCTGAAAGTCAGTCATAATTCTCTGGCCAAATTGTCTGAACAAGGATCCTAAGGGCTGTCAGAGAAAATGGAGTAGATCAGAGAGTTATAGGGCCTCCATCCACTCAGGAGAAAGCCTTATAGGCCTTGCGGGAGACAGTGATATATTCAAGCCATATGAAAAGGCATATATCAAGTACCCCAACCTCATCTCTATCTTTGGAGGATGTGTGTAAATTATAGCATGTTTAAATTAGACAAATGGCCCAATCGATTTAGAAAAAGGGACAGGAAACACATGTTTCTTTTGCATTAAACTAAACTTCACCAGAGTAGCAATGCTTATGATCTCCTGAGTTATGGCACTTGGGTTCTCCGTCAAAGTGCACCTAATTACCGGGCCTGCTCCTCTGTACAAAGGCGATCCATTATGGAGCACGCTGTCTCCACACGGGCCAGGGAATACGCTAAGCAGCTCCAGCTAAGTGGTAATTTATATCATTGTTTATAGGAAGAAAGAGCAAGAGTGAGCAGGAGGGTGAGGTGACAGCAAAGAATGAGAGAGAAAGAAACCCAAAGAGAGGAAGTTGTAGTGAAGATGGAAAAAGCTTGCAACATACCATGAAGAATGACCTCAGCCTTCAGTTCAGAGGATTTGCGTTTTGAGCTAAGAAAAAAGAGGGACTTTGCAGAGTTCTTTAAGTTTGGTTTTCTCTAAATTTTTAGCATCTGGATAGAAGACTTGAGTGAGAATTCTGGAAGCCAAGGTATAGAATCCTGCTTAGGGTGTTTTTCTAGGAAGCAGATCAATTCATTAAAAAATAATTTGCCAATGGCTAGTTCATTAAGAATTGGTTGACCAAGACTCCATATCACAGAATGACCTGCTCATTGACTTATTGAAGATAAGGTGTAGTTATTATTCTAAGGTGCAGTTCCCAATTTCAGCAAACTACCTCACCCTGCTGAAAATATTCATCTGATGCACAGTGTAAACTGGATTTTTAGAAAATGGATTTCTGTGAATTGACCTAGATTCCTTCCATGGGTTTATCAGAGTCCTTCCACACCCAGGTGACAGTCTCTGCCATATTTTTACATGCTTGTTCTCTCCCACTACCTGAGCCCAGCAGAGAGTCAGTAGGGAGTAGAGAAACCACATCAAAATGACATTGGCCACCCCAGTCACCCTGCATTACTAGATAAATGTTAGACCCAGAATGAAGCCCTCCAAATGTAACAGCAGAGGCAAAGGCAACATCCCTTCCTTCATGCACCAAGTTCACACTCCTTAGCATATATTTGAGGCCAGGCATAGCCTGGTATTCATGTTCTTTACCATCTTGTCGTTGTGGTGCTGTTGAACTTCATTGTTCCAGGAGCAAACTGTGCTCTCTGAAGTCATTGCCTGTGTAGAAATGTCCCTGCCTTTTTTCACCATGTGCCAGGTCTCCTTAATGACTCAGTAGTTTAAATACTGTCTTTTTGCGTCTCATCTTGGGCACCTGCAGGCAGACATGTTTCTTGTTCCAGTTTCTGTCTTTCCACAGATCTCTGGAGATTGCTCTATCATAGGCTATAGCACCACTTCCCAGGGAACCTCCCAGTGGATAGTGATGTCTATAGAGCAAGCGGATGAAACTATTTCCCTGGTGTCTGCATTGAGCATGGGCTGTGTGAGCACTTTATATGTGGGCTTAGTGATCAATGGACAGAAATCCAGGCAGTGATGGGCCTGAGAGAAGAGCACCTGGGCTGCAGGTGGTGTCTTGTTATGTGTACGGAGAGTGGATGTGCCAAGGGACAAGACCCATGATGGGGAACTTGAGGAGGATGGGAAGGAGGTGGAACATCTCCAGGTGAGCCTCCTCCAATTTGGTAAATTCCAGAGTGGAGAATGAATCTTCAAATGCCCAGAGCCCTTTGTCTGTATTGTCCAATTGGCTTAACTCCAGGACCAGCTAACAGTCAGTGAACTCCTTAGTGCACTCAAACAAGGATCTCCAGTTTCTTTTTAGGTCAGATTTAGTGGTTAGTAGCACATGCTCTACACCAGCACTGTCTGATCAAACTTTCTGTAATGACAGAAATGTCCTGTATTTACCCTTTCCAGTATGGTAGCCTTGAGCTACACCAAGCACTTAAAATTGCAAACTGAGATTTTTATTTTTTAAAAACTGTTAATGAGTTTTGGTTACTGTCTCGGTGCAGCAAGACACAAACCACATAGGTTGAAAACCTGGCTGTGCCAAACGTGTATTGGCTATTTGCCCAAAGATTTTTCATTTTTTAAATAAAGATAATAGTCTATGTATTCTTCATTTTCAGTGATAACTAAATTGATAATTAATGTGTCTTGGTCATTGATTGCTGCATAACACATCACTCCAGATTTAGTGTATTTAAAATATCAAGAGCAATGTCTGATTTCTCAGAGTTTCCGTTGGTCAGAGGTTTGGGCCAGGATCAGATGCACTCAAGATCTTGCTTGGGATGTCTCTGGCAGTTATGGCCACGTGGCCTTCTCTTCCACAGTGGCTCATTTGCATGACTGACAAGTTGTCTGGGGACCTCTCCACGGGCTGCTTGAGTGTCTTCCCAGCACAGCAGCTGGCCTTGCCCAAAGCCAGCAACCAAGAGAGCAAGGCAAAGTTGCCATGCTTTTTGTGACATAGCCTCAGAAGCCACCCCTCATCACACATGGTGAGGACCAGTGGGGGCCAGTTCAGAGGCCGTGGTCACTATCTCTTGTTTAAGAAGATTAAAATGGAGACGAGGCCTGCAGCATTCCTGAGAAGACCAAGCCAGTTAAGCCTTATAAGTTAACCCTGCTGGCTTTGCAAACATTAAAGAAATTTAACTCAAGCTATTGTAAATTTTAAAGCCAAACAGAATTTAAGCTCAAGCAATCAGAACAGCCAACTTACTACAGGCAGACTTCGTTTTACTGGGCTTTGCTTTATTGAGCTTCGCAGATGTGCTTTTTAGAAGTTGAAGATTTGTAGCAACCTTGGGTTGAGCAAGTGTCTTGGCACCATTTCCCTAATAGCTTGTGCTCAGTTTGTGTCTCTGTGTCACATTTTGGGATCTCTCACAATATTTCAAAATTTTCATTATTATCATATCTCCTGTGGTGATCTGTGATCAGTGACCCTTGATGTTGCTATTGTCATTGTTTTGGGGCACCACAAACTACACTGATGTAAGAGGGTGAACTTGAGGGATAAACATTGTGTGTGTTGTGACTGCACCACTGACCTGCCAATCCCCTATGCCTCTCTCCTTCTCTTTAGGCCTCCCTATTTTGAGATATAACAATATTGAAATTAGGCCAATTATTAATTCTCCAATGGCTTCTAATTGTGCAAGTCAAAGGAAAAGTCACATGCCTCTCACTTTAAATCTAAAACTACAAATAATTAAGCTTAGCGAGGAAGGCATGTTGAAGCATGAAAGCTAGGCCTCTTGTGCCAAACAGTCAGCTGAATTGTGAATGCAAAGGAAAGTTATGGAGGAAACTGATTTCTTCAAGAAAATCATCATTTGTTCATTCAATGCACACACAAATGATAAAGAAGCAAGATGACGGTCTTGCTTATGGGGACAGTTTGAGTATTGTGGATAAGAGATCAAACCAGCCACAGCATTAGGCCGAAAGCTTAATCTAGAGCAAGGATACAACTCTCTTTAATTCTGTGAAGTCTGAGAGTAAGGAAGCGGCAGAAAGAAAGCTGGAAGCCAGCAGAGGTTGGTTCATGTGGTTTAAGGGGAGACACCATCTCTGCAACATAACAGCCCCAGGTGAAGCAGCAAGTGCTGATGGTAGAAAATGTAGCACATTATTTCGAGGGCCTGGCTAAGATCATTGATGAAGATGGCTATGCTAAATAACAGATTTTTAAATTAGATTAGTCTTCTGTTGGAAGAAGATGCCATCTAGGACTTTCCATAGTCAGAGTTAATTCATGGCTTCAAGGCTTCGAAGGACAGGGTGACTCTCTTATATGCTCTGGCTAGGAGTGAATACAGTTGAAGCCAATCCTCATTTACCATTCTGAAAGTCCTAGGGCTCTTAGCAATTAAGTTAAATCTACTCTGCCAGGGGTCTAGAAATGAGACAACAAAGCCCAGAAGACAACACTTCTGTTTATAGCATGGTTTACTGAATAATTTAAGTCCACTGTTGAATCCTACTGTTTAGGAAAAAAAAAAGGGATTTCTTCCAAAAGATTACTGCTCATTGACAAGGCATCTGATCACCCCAGATTTTTGATGGTGATGTACAAGGAGGTTAACATTGCTTTCATGCTTGCTAACACAACATCCATTCTGCAGGCAATGGACCAAGGTGTAATTTCAAATTGAAGTCTTATTAATAAAGAAGTACATTTAATAAGGCTGTAACTGTCATAAATAGTTATGGATGGATCTGGGCAAAGTAAACTGAAAGCCTTCTGGAAATGATTCATCATGCTAGATGCCGTAAGAACATGGGAGGGTGTAAAAATATCAACATTTGTGGACATTTGGAACTTGATTTCAACCCACATGGATGACTTTGAAGAGCTTAAGATGTCAGTGGAGGAAGTAACTGCAGATGCAGTGGAAATAAGCAGAGAACCAGAGCTGGAAGTGGAGCCTGAACATGTGACTGAATTGCTGCAATCTCATAATAAAACTTGAATGTATGGGGATTTGCTTTTTAGGGATGAGCAAAGAAGATGGTTTCTTGAAATGAAATCTTGTGGTGAAGATGCTATGAACATGGATGAAAAGACAAGGAAGGATTTAGAATGGCAGAATTTGAGATGATTGACTCCAATAATCAAAAGTAGTTCTACTATGGATAAAATGCTTTCAAATAGCATTGTATGCTGTAGAGAAATCTTTTATGAAAGGAAGAGTCAATTTATGTGGCAAACTTCATTTTTGTTCTATTTTAAAAAAATTGTCACAGCCACCCCAGCATTCAGCATCACTACTTTGATCAGTCAGTAGCCACCAATGTTGAGGCAGCACCTTCTACCAGCAGAGTGATTATGATTCTGTGAAGACTTGTATAATTATTAGCGATTTTTAGCAATGAAGTATTTTTATTTTTAATTTTTTTCATAAAGTATTTTAAAATTAAGATCAGTAGTTGTTTTTCAGACATAATCTATTATACATTTAATAAACTATAGTTTGGTGTAAACGTAACTTTTATATGTATTGGGAAACCAAAAATTGGGGGGGGGATCATTTTATTGCCTTATTTGCTTCATTGTGTCTCTAAGGTACGCCTGTTTATAACTAGGGGTTTTTCAATGGGATAGAGCAAAGAAGGCAACTGTATAACTAATCAATCAAACAGTTTCCTTGCTTTACTTTCATGTTTGTAGTAGAGACATCTCCCCACCTGCATTCCTTCAGTGGAACTCTCAAACCAGGTCTCAAACCTGAGTCATGAATTGCTGTTTTCTCAAACTCTCTAAATTTTTATTGTGCCTCAGTTTATCTTTATAATACCTTAAGGTCCATTGAAGGAAGGGTGCTTGGCACATGGCAAATGCAGATATTTCTGGTTCTTATCTGATGCTTCCTTTCAATTGTTGTGGCAAAACTCAGGTTCAGTAAAACCTCATGGCTCTCAATTTATAGCTCTGGACTTCAGAAGCTGCCCCCGCTGAGTGGTCTCAGTCAGATAGGACTCCCTTTGGTGGCCCCAGTAGAATACACCTTCACCAGGAACTTTCAGTGCAGGCCAAACAAAAATGACCGGTTAGTCCTACCCCATTTAGGATCTGACTTAACTTTGAGAATGTAGTGGTGAAAGAAATTTAAAATCAGAGGCTCTGGGACCAAGTACTAAACTTATGTCTGGGGAAAGAAAGTCAGAGCCTCAGTTTATTTGTCTAAAAATGGAGATGCTATTTTTGTTCTATATAAAGGACTGTAGAGATTCATCCCTTCAATCAGCATTCACTGGGGCCTCTGTGTTTTAGGCATTGTTCTTGTGAAGACTGCAGGGGGTGGAGGGGGGTCCCTGCTTCCACTCAGGCGATGGGCTAGAGGAACGAAGTCACCACAGAGTAGAGGGCACAGATTCTGAGGCACGTGGACGTGGAGCTGGCCCCATCAGGAGACTCTGTGTAAGAAGGAGCCTGGCTGCTCAGGGCAGCTGAGATACACACAGTGGCCGAGACATGGGGACCTGGACGGGAGCATCAAGGTAACTGCACACCTAAGCTGCTCTCACTGCTTCCAGCCATACATCCGTACTGGGTTCCTTGTTCCCCAGGCTCCCATTAGCCTTCTACCTTTGTTTCCTAACATTTCCACATCAGATGTGCCTACCAGGATCCCTGGGGCAATGCAGCAGGCTGGTTGGCATCTTTGGTTTCTGCTGATTCCACGGAGTCTGGCAATGGCAATTCCTGCCTGCCCAACACTGTCCCAACCAGACTCTGGACAGAGCACAGGTCCCCTGGCAGAACACAGTGAGAACTTGGGGCAGAACTCATTATTAAATGGTGCTTATCTCAGCACCTGCCCCATAATACAAATAGCTAAAGTCACAATGACATAGGCATCTAATCACTTAGTCATCAGTTTTTTATCAGGACATGCAGTTAACCCTTCACAGATTCTTTTCTTCTTTAGACAGCAAGGAGCAGCCTCCTTAGCTGAGCCATGTTCTCCCCTCCCTTGAGACAGACCCATCTGCGTCTGTGGCCCTGAGTACCCATGAATAACAGAGCCAGCCTTTGGCCTTCCTGCCACCTCTTCTCAGAGCCTCTGAGGGTCTCCACCTGGGTCCTCTGCCTGCCCTTCCGCTGTCTTCCAGGGTCCAGCCAGCTGTGAGCAAATGTTTGTCCTTTACAAATGAGAATCCCTAGGCCCCCATGGTTTTAGCAAAGTGAGGCAGGGTGATTCGGGATATGATGCAGGGCTGATCGTCCTTTGTCCTGGGTGGCCCCTCCTCCCCCAAGTCTTGAAACATGAGGAGGCCCTCAGCTGCTCCGTGTGGCTGTCCATCTATGGGAAACTTCTCTTGGCCATGGGGCAAGCAAGGGTCTTTACCACAGGGACTTGGTTTATTTATCTAGCTGGACTCTATCTCTTAATATTCAGCTTGTGGAGGAAGAGGCTTTAACAGCCAAATGTAGCCCCATCCCTCCCGTGGTGACAGTGAACAGAGAAAGAACAGATATTTTTTGAAGCCTGAATCCCCTTTTGGTGTTGTCTACAAGGCTGCCAAGCAGGTGGGGCTGTACGATCATAGTCAGGAATCACAGGATCTAGGCATGGGAGGCCCCAAAGGGCAGCGTGGCTGACTTACTCTTCTTCCGGAGAGGCCGAAGGCCTTTGTTGGTCTGACTGTGGATCCCAAACTCTAATTTCCTCCATCCTCCCTGACTTCCCTCTGCACAAATAAACACCATGAACAATTTAGAATGTTTCAAGATCTTTGAATATTAATGCTCATCTGTCTAACCGAAATTTTTTTACATACGTGTGAGATGTACTGCAATTGCAAAGGAATCATATCTGCTTGATGTCCTATAACCCATTTATTCTGCCATCAGATGTGTGATTGCTCAATCAAATGTTTGTGGAATGAAACAGATGAAGTGACCTGATGAGGCTGGCAAGTGGTGCATCTGAAAATGTATTCAGTCACACCTTAGAGGCTCTACTCCTGTGTGGTGGAGTCATTTAGCCAGCGACAAAAAGGCCAGGTACATGGGCTTGGTGGGCAATGGGCTGGTGCTCCCCTGTACTCCCCGACACTGAACCCAGAGAGTGATGGGCTCATGGTCTCTCTGTTTTCCGGGGCAGAGCTGAGGCTGTCTACAGGCTGCTCTGCTCACCGTGCTGGGGCTGCTCCTGTCGTGAAGGGCTGCATTCTTTGTCGTTTTCTCAGGCCTCACCAGCCCCTGGCCAGAGAGCCATGCTTCTCAGGCACCTGGACCAGCAGGAGGATGTGGGTGAGGTCGCTGCTCTCAGAAGCACAGATCCTCAGAGGTACGTCTGTCTACAGGTATGACTCTGTGGACTCTGCCCCCTCACACACACGGGAGGACATGGCTCTGCTTGGAAAAGAGAGTGTGTCAGTTTGTACCAGCCGCTCTGGAGAGTGAGCTGGGATCGGTGCCTTCTGCTACCCTGTGTGACATCACCTTGGGTCAGCTCTTTCCTTCCACTCAGGCCTCAGGTGCCAAATGGAGTGGTATACATGATGGCCTGACCGCTTTCATCACTGTAAACTTGCTAAACACTAATTAAAGTAAAAAAGCCAACACTTACATTTATGTTCTCACTGGCTGCGGGAGGGGATGGACCCATGAAGCTTCTTTTCTTTTCGTTTTTAGCATACAGTTTGTAAAAAGAAAAATCTTAGCTATTCCAATAGAGAGAGTTTGCCCTTCTTCCCTCCCTCTCTCCCTCCCTAAGTACCACAGACGAGATGGCTTAAACAACAGAAATTTACTTTCTCACAGCTCTCAAGTCCAGGATAAAAGGGCTGTGGGGTTGGTTTCTGGCCAGGCCTCTCTTTGGCTTGCAGACAGCTGTCTTCTCACTGTGTCTTCACATGGCCTTTTCCCCACGTACTTCTGATATTACTTCCTCTTCTTATGGGGCACCTATGACCTCATTCAACCTTATTTACCTCTTCGAAGACCCTATCTCCAAATATGGTCACATTGGGGAATAGGGCTTCAACAAATGAACTTTGGGAGAGACACAGTTCAGTCCATAATATTACCCAGTGGTCAAAGCTCAGCTGACTTCCTTGTCTGTGCTTCTTCTCCATCCCGTGAAGGGCTGGGCCCCTGGAGAGGCAGACCCTGTCCTCATCAGTTCTTGGTTGTCCCATTCTTTTCTCATTCCAGGGGAGGAGGCCAGATCTTCTCATGAACTCAGTGCTCAACAAGGCACTTCTTCCAGAATATGCAGGCAGGGAGTAGGGGGTTAGTGGCTCAGCCCTCACCGACCTACTGTGGGGGATGGAGATCAGGCACTGGAAGTCCCTGAGGGCAACTCCTCCCGTCCCACCTCCTCCTTTCCAATCTCTCTGCCTGAGGGCCCTGGTGGCACATCCTCACCAGGGAGAGAGCCACCACTTCTACTTCACACATACGTCTTCTCTCCCTGATTGTCTAAGCTTAAGAACTGCCAGAGAGGGGGCCATTTACAGGAAAGGTGAAGTGAGCTGCTTCTGAGCTAGTGAGCTCGCCGTCACTGAGGCACACGGAGTGCCACCAAAGCACTGTGAGGTGTCAGGGGGTCTGAACCCCCAGCTTTAGAGAAAGAGAGGGAGCTCCTGTGAGCACTAGGCAGGGCTGAGACATAACTCAGAGGAGATTCTTGAAATTTTCTTATTTTATTTCATTAACACATTTAGCCTCATAAATTCCTTCTTTTGTTTAAAAGAATTTGAGGGGGTTTACTTTGGAGTTCTTCTGGAATTGAATGTCATTTAAGTATAGTACTTTTACTTATTTTCAGTATTTTTCTAAAGCCAATGCATTTAAGGGTGTAAGTGCTCCTTAGAAATACTTTGGCCATATCGTGTAGGTTTTCATAGATAATGTTCTGAATTACATTTACTTTTAAAGAGCTTTTTATTTTACCTTTGATTTATTTTTTACTCTCAATATTGTTTTGAAGTCGTTTTGTATTTTTTATTTCTAGTTAATGTTAAGTTGTTTTGTATTTTTATCTTACCTATTTTTTAATTTTTTATTAAATCATAACTGTGCACATTAATGCAATGTTTTGTATTTTTAATTACTGGCTTTAATTTGGGGAGAGAGGCTGTCCTTTGGTTTTGAGTTTCTGGGTTATTCTATACATAGACTTGTTATAAGTTTTTCTTCTTCTTCTTCCTTTTTTTCTTTGAGACAGAGTCTTACTATGTTGCCCTCTGTAGAGTGCTGAGGTGTCATAGCTCACAGCAACCTTAAACTCCTGGGCTTAAGCAATTCTCTTGCCTCAGCCTCCCAAGTAGCTGGGACAGGTGCCCACCACAACACCTGGCTAATTTTAGAGACAAGGTCTTACTCTTGCTCAGGCTGGTCTTGAACCTGTGAGCTCAAGCAATGTACCCGTTTCAGCCTCCCAGAGTGTTAGGATTACTGAGCCACTATGCCTGGCCAAATTTTTCTTCTTTTAAATCAAACTTTTGTTGGTAACAAAGTACAGTAGTCCCTTCTCATGTATGATTGTGCTTTCTGTGGCTTCAGTCACCTACAGTCAATAGCTGTCCAAAAATATTAAATAGAAAATTCCAGAAATAAACAACTCCTAAATTTTAAATTGCACATCATTCTGAGGAGCATGATGAACTCTCACGCCATCCTGCTTTGTCCTGCCTGGGAGGTGACTCATCCCTTTGTCCAGTGTGTCCACGCTGTGTACACAATCTGCCCATTAGTCACATAGGTATGCATAGGTAGGGTCAGTATATATAGGGTCAGTACTTGCCAAGGTTTCAGGCATGCACTGGGAGGTTGAGGAACACATCTCCAATAGATAAGGGAGAGTAAATTTTTATTCATTTTGAAAATGGTATTATTTTTGGTAGAAACAGTATCTCCTTATCTAGGTCTATATAATAGAGTCTGTCAATTTTACTGTTTAAATCTTTAGCCTTTTGTGTTCTTGGTGTCTCAATTTCTAAAATAAATTTTTAAAAGTCCCACCCTGTTTTTGGCGTTTAAAGGGCAGTAAATACTTGTACATCTTTTCCCCTAGGTTCCTAATCACCTGAGAACAGAACTGAATGAGGCCCAAGAGCAGGAGTGGTTTTATGTGGAGAACTGGTCTTGTGCCTAAAAGAAAAATGGAATTTCCTTTTCCTTTTTTCCTGAATTAGAGAATCTTGGTCCTGCAGACTGGGATGACCAAGGAACCCAACCAGTGAAGACTGGGAAACTAGGAACACAGAGCAGGGAGGACACAAGCTTGGCCTCCTGGAGGTAAAACTATGCCAACCTCAGTCATGGAAGGCAGAAGAGAAAGCAAAGCATGCCTTTTCTGCTTGCGTGTTAAAGTGAGGGACTCATTAATGTCCCTGGAGTCCACTAGTAGTCACCTTCCCGCATTCCACTGGTCAGATAACCCCTCCTGGATAGAGATCTGCATGTGAGGGAGAGGAAAGTGGGACTAACCAAAGGCTGGGCTACTTCCTTACCTGTCTAATAATGTGGGGAGCCAAGAGTTAGCAGGCCTCCATGACAACTAATGTTGTTGTCTATCTTAACTTTAATCTTGTGTTTATATGTAGGAGATTTTCATAGTAAGTAAACAATACATCCGATTTGACATGGTTTGAGAGTCTTTGCCTTTCAAAAAAGGAATTTAACTCAGTAACAGTAGTTATAATCATTGATATATTTGGTTTTATTTATACTATCTACGTTTGTGACTTCTGTTTAATAGACTTTACTAGCCTATTAAACAAGAGAGAAGCAGGAGAGTATAGTAGCTGTGGGTTCTGGGTTCAAGTTCTAGTTTGTAAAGCTATGAGCAGCGTCACCATAAGAAAGCCACTTAATTTTTCTGCATCTATGTTTTCTCAGCTTTAAAATGCATAACACATAGACTTATGAAAAAATGAAATACTTTGATACTTATAGTGTTTAGAGTAGTGCTTGGTATATGGCAAATCCTCTATCAGCTATTATTATTTATTTTCTTCTCAAATTTTGCAAAATATTTTAAATTTTTGCTGATTCTTTTTTTCTGAGTGGTTGGTATGAAAGTTGTATCTTCCATTAAGGCTGTCCCCAGAGTTTTGGTTAATTTGCATTTGTTTATGAGTTTTCCAGTTAATTTAAATTAGTTTCAAGATTATTCATTGAGATTTATCATTAAAGATGCTTTGTATGCCACTGAGAACAACAGCCAAACCTAATAGAGAAAGAAGAGGGAGAAAATGAACGTCATAAATGACAAATATCAAACAACAAATTTCCACGACTTCAAAGCAGAAATGACCTAAAACATCTGCCAGACTCTGCCATTGGACCAACATGAGATGAATGAGTAGTGTGTGTGCATCACTTTGGACCACAGGCTGTATCCAAACCTCCAGAAGGTGCCTACAACCTTAGACTAGACGTGGTCTAAATCATTAATTGTTCAACTATGGAACTATGTGGCCACCTGCTATCCAACTCATCTGCCCAGTTACCTTGAAATCTGTGAAATCCTGCAGTCAGGTCAAGGTTACATTGTATTCCTTGCTGCTGATGCATTTATTAGTAAAATCCTAATACTCCACTTTATTGAGTTTTTTTTTTTTTATGTGATGAAAGAAAAGCCAAATGTACAGCCTTCCTCAGTTCACTGAGGCAGGAATATCCTCAGTTGAGACCAGTTTGGAAAGGATACATTTAATTTATTCTGTGTTTTTGCAAGAAGCATTTTTTTCGGTACTACTTTTGTAAGTGGGATTTCTTTTTGCAGACGCTCCAGGCTTGCAGCTCCAGCGTAGAGAAAATGGTATTGTCTACTGTTGAAGTAAATTGATGCCCCTCTGGGAGTCTGGTTATCCTCACGATGAAAAAGGTTCAATATTTATTTCAGGAGCAGTAAACCGGATCCTTTGTGAGGTGTACATCCACTCTCCTTGTCTGTCTCTCAGCTAGAAGTGACTAAGCCAAAGCAATGCCTTTGTTTTAACTCCTGCAGGCATGGAGACGGATAACTAAGTTGCAAGGCCTCTGCTCCAGGCCCAGGGACCTCCTGGTCCCCGATTAGCTTCCATATGTCACACTCCAGGAGTCCCTCACATCCCCTCACATTGTCTCTGGAGCAGACCCGGCCTCTGCAATGCCTCATCCCCCTGTTCTGAGGCCTTGGGGTCTTCTCTGCTCCAATTTGCCAGGAGTATCTGATGGGCGGGACCCTGCTCAGGCTTTGCTTTCTTGTGCATCCTCTTACCATGGAGCTTCATTAGGACAGCCAGGAATAGTTATTAAATTGTGTGTTAACTGCAAAGAAAATCAGCAAGCAAACATTAGCAGTGATGAACATAAAATACTTATTTTACCTTCAAAAGTTAATTGTGTTAACAGAGAATGAAGGCTTTGGGGTCTGGGTATCACCCACTGCTAATGAGGCCATCTTGGGTTGCCTTAATGGAGAGATGGAATGCGGATCAGAAGAGGCCATAGTCCTGTTGGCCTCTGTGCTGGTTACTTTGTCTGGAACTTTGTGTTCTCACACTCTACTGCGCGTTATAGAAAGTATTTTGAAAATGAATAGACGAGACGGTGATTAACATCTTGAGGGATCTAGAAACCATGCTGTTTGAAGTCACGTGAAAGAACTGTCTAATCTGGAAAAAAGAAAAAAAGCCTTGAGGAAAAAGGTTGCTGTCTCCAGATGTTCAAAAGACTACAATAAGGTAGAGAAAACAAACCAATTCTGTGTAATCGCCATATGGTAGAACTTTGATCTGGAGGTGGGAATTGCAGGGGGCAGATTTTATTTCATTCTAAAGAATGGTTTTCTGACAACCCCAGGGGCAGCTGCGTGGGAAAGCCATCACCCTGCTATTCAGAGTGCCCGAGCCAAGGCTTCCTGCCCTTCTCCGGGAGCTTGGGTGGGGCAACTCCAGGTCTCTTGCCTCCAAGCACTGGGGATGCTACAGTTGTAGGAGTAAGAGGGGGTGGCATCTCCCCCGTGGCTGCCAATGCATGGAAGGGAAGGACAGCCCAGGGCTGGCTGTGCTCCTGGAGGGCGCAGGCGCGCCAGCAGCCTGCAGGGGATGTTTGTTCAGCTTTGGGTCTTGAGCTGATGAACTAGGCCTGGCGTGTCACCTGCAGTCTCTCCTGCACTCCTGACATCTGAAGGGAAGGCTCCAACCCTGAGACTCAGACAGCCCCATCCGCACCCTGAGGACCAGGTGGGGGATGTGGGATGTGTTGGCCCTGGGATAAAAAGCAGAGGTGGAGCTCAGCTTCGCAGGGCTGCACACTCACTGGCCAGGCTTAATCTTTCCTGGGGTTCTTCTCTGCTTGTGAATCTCATTCCCATGGATGTCCAGGCGCCGTCCTCTTCAGAAGGCTAAAAGCTGAGCGGAGATGGTCAGAAGCTGCTCTATTTAGTGTTTATCCAAGTCTTTTGCCCTGCCTTGTTCTGTAGGATGAACTCAACCAGCAGTGTCCCATGGGCCACTGTCCCCCTTAGCGATAGGAGACCCATTGGTCTAGGATAGATTTCTGTGACAGTGCCCATGGCTCTCCAAGTACTTATACCCTTAGCACCCAGGCTCTCAGCAGTGAGTCCCTTCCTCTCCTGGACATGCCATCCTGTTCTTTACAGGAAAGGGAAAAGCAGAAGGAAAAGAAAACGGGTGATGATTTACTAATAAAATGAAGTTCTGAGAATCCTGAGGTTAGTTTTTATTCTTTTCAATTAATCTATGCCATTATTTTGTACATTTTATAAAATTTTATACTTTTACAAAAGGGTACAAAATAAACACAAAAAATTTCTGCATACCTTTTGCTTATATTTCCAAGATGCTAATATCTTAGGTCATCTGTGTACAGGGAGCAAAATCAGGACATAAACGTTGACACACTAGTCTAATCCATAATAGTGTCCCTTCTCTGGTCGAGGATCCTAACTAGGCTCCTACGCTAGGATTATGGTCATGTGTCCTTAGTCCTTAATCTGGAACAGTCTCACCTCTACCTTTGGGAAATTCTTTTCTAGAGAAAGACTTAATCATTCAAGAAATTCCTCATGTCTGCTTGCCCAGGCTGTTTCCTGCCAGGAACATCACACTGAAAAGGACAGACACCACTCCTGCACTGGGGAGCACTTGGTCCAGTATTGGACACAGAAAGGAAACTAGCAGTGTCCACAAAGGATGATGACTGCTGTAGGTTGGGAGGAAAGAAGCAGGGAAGGATTCTTGGAAGAGACAATATTGGAGTTGGGGCCTCTGGGATGAGTAAGAGTTATTCAGGCTGGAACAAGGACATTGTTGACATGAGACTGTGCAGGTAGTGGCAATGGCTTTGGTAAAAGCTGAGTGGTATGGGACCTCTTCTCTGGGTCCTGAACTGAAATGCATTCTAGAGTCTGGACATGAGACATGAGGCACAGGAAGCAGAAACCACAGGACATGAAGATTGGTTGGAGGAAAAGGGTCGAGGAGAGGGTGATTTGGAGAGTGACAGAGAGGGTGGGGGAGAGAACGATGGAGAGGGTGATTGAGAGGGTGATTGACAGGGTGGTAGAGAGGGTGGTAGAGTGGGTGGGGGAGAGAGTAATGAGAGGATCAGGGAAAGGATGATGGAGAGGGTGGGGAAGAGGATCAGGAAGAGGCACAGTAACAGATGAAGCCCAGACTTCTGCCTGAAATAAAGGTGGGCCAAGAAGGCACCAGCCTGGCTGGCGATTTCTGTTGAGATCATATCTAGCTGGGAGACCAAGGGAGGATGGGTCAGGAAGGCACCATGGATGGGGCACTGTCCTCCCTAAGTCAGAGTTGTGTACTGAGAGCAGATGGGGCAAAGGGCCAAGGCAGAAACAGAAACAGTCCTGTTGGCAGAAGCCAGGGAGTGGCAGAAGCACAACCTTTCCTTCCTCCAGCCTGTCAGAGGAGGGCTGGGAGGAGCTCCCTCTAAATTGAAGCTGTGGCACAGCTGAGTAAGGTGGGGTACTGAGAGGCTAAGTGACTTGCTCAGTCACACTGGTACGAAGGGCAGAGCCAGCACTTGGACAAGGTCTGACTCTAAAGCGCCTCCTTCCACTGCTTTATGGTCCTGATGTCAAGTGAAAACTCAGATCCAGGCTGGGCAAATTGTCAAAATCCAGGGATGGGAGGTGCAGGGATGTCTGAGGGGAAGGAGCAAAGGGAAGAGTCACAGTTGCATTCCTGAAGTGATCATTGGCATGAGAAAAAGCCCTTTCCTACAACCACTCTAAGGGGAATAGAAAGATAAGGCCTAAATCCAAGGAAGAAGCTGAGGCCAAGCAGGGAGGGCTGTCCCACCAGCACTGTAGAGCTGGTTCCTGGCAGGTGGAATTCAGCAGGGGGCAGTCATGGGCCCCATCTGGGTGGGGCTCAGCCTGGATGCTCCTCCTTTGTCCCTAACTCAGAGTATCAGTCTTGATTGACCGGGAGCCCGGTGGCAGGGCTCCAGCATGGCCCCAGCTGCAGGGTTCTTGTTTATGTTTACAGAGGCTGTCTCTTCCCTCCCTACACATGTTTGCCCTGTTTGCAGATCTGCTCTGCCCTGACTCGCCAGGATGGAAGCACTTAGGAAGCAGTGTCCCTGGCTGGATGCATCCTTCCTTTCCAGCACTGGGAGAGTCAGAAATCTGCTCCAGTCTGCCCCACAGTTGGTCAGCTTCTTGGCAATTCAGCTGGAGGGGCATGTCTAGGCACTGGGGGGCAATGTGGCTCTGTTAAATCTTCCAAGGTGGAGTGGTAGGGACAGGGCAGAAAGGACTTGGAACGTGAGGCCTGAGAGAGATGACTGGCTTGGCCTGCTTGCTGCTTTGCTAGGGTCAGAGCTGAGGAGTTGGCTATGATCAGGAAGCTTTAATTGCCCTTTAAGATCACATGCCCAGCTTGTCAGCACTGCATCCCCTCTCCACCTCTCTGGAGGCCCCAGTGGTCGCAGAACTGATGTACACAGTGCCCACAGATTGTACCAAGTCTACACGCACAGGCTGATTGGAGACCTGAGACGTGAGAAAGATGGCCAGTCTAGGGAGAGACACAGCTCAGCATTGGCCAGGGAGGGTGCACTCCTGCCATGAGGAGAGCACAGGCCTGCAGCCGAAGCGAGCTTGCAGCCCCAGGAAAGAGCACAAACCATCAGGCACTGATGAACCAACACGGCCTGCCCCAAATTCTGAGCAGCAGCTCTGAAGGACCAGTTAAGCGTCCCTCACTCACAATCCAAAGGCAAAAGTGAGCTATGTGAAGATTTGTGTGTGCTAAAATTTACTGTTTATTCTTGGAAAAAATATCAGGCTCCTCTGATCCCATTCTGTCATGTGTCCTTGGCAGCTCTGGGAGATACTTTCTCTATTAAGCTCACCACAGCTGCTTATTTTGGCCAAGGTTTGCCTTTCTCAGTTCTTGGGAAGAAAGAAGATGCTCGGTTGTCCTCAGGAGCTGCCAGCGGAAATCAAGAGAAAAACAGAGGACAGATGGACCTGCAGGATGGACACCCAAGGGGCACCGTGGGTTCCCAGCCCAGACATTATAGCGTCACCCTCTGCATAGGCCAGGCCAGTGTGCTCCTCTGCACACTGTGGGGCTGTGTGGGTGTCTCTAGAGCTCCCCCATCAGGCCTTACAGGGTAGGAGACATAGGTAAAGTGGTGGATTTCTGTGAGGGGACAGGGAGCAGGGTGGGCCCAGGGAAGTGTCCTAGAGCAAAGTAGTTAGCCCAATTCTACCTTAAATGACTCATCCCTTCAGTGTTGATCTCTCCATTGATGGGTTCTGAGCTGAGACAACTAAACCAAAGTTAACATTAGCATTATTGTTTGCAAACGTACACTAACCAGGCACTAATGTACAGATTTTGAAGGTCTCAATTAATCCTATCGTTATTCTGTGCTGGATCCATATTACTGATTATAAAGTTGAGGTCCAGAGAAGTCAAATAATTTATCTAAAGTTGAAAAGTTTGTAATTGGCATTGCTGGCTTGTTCATCACCTCAAATTTTCATTTTATTTATTTTTAATGCAGAGTCTCACTTTCTTGCCCCTGGGAATGCCATGGTGTCATAGCTCACAGCAACCTCAAACTTCTGGGATCAAGCCATCCTCTTGCCTCAGACTTCCAAAATAGCTGGGACTACAGGCTCCCACCACAATGCTCAGCTATTTTTTTAGAAACAGGAACTCACTCTTTCTCAGGCTGGTCTTGAAATTGTGAGCTCAAGGGATCCACCTGCCTTGGCCTCCCAGAATGCTGGGATTATAGGAGCAAGCCACTCCGCCTGGCCTCCTCCCATTTTTCAATGCCAGGATAGAGTGCCTTCCTGGGCAGACAATGCCATATTATAACTGATCTGTGAATACAGATTCATTTTTCATTAATTCAATACATATAAATAAAAATAGAAATACATATGTATATTTGTATACATATATTTGGGGGTATGTATATATACTTGGGGTGCCAAAAATGTATACACATTATAGGAGACATTATCTGTGTATTACTTTTTGATATTGAATTGGACTGTGGTAGCAATGTGTAGTATGACATTTGCTCAAAAGATGGAGTTAATCCAATGAATGCTAACATCACCATGCGACAGGCAGGACAGTCCAAGGTAATGGTGGAAGCATGTTTGCTATTCAGGGAGCACAGGACCATTTTGAAGTGGTATTTGAAACTGGTGAATGTGTGGATGTACTACCATGGGGGCATGAGTATGTTATAGAACCTCCAACACGCCTAACATGTGCATGCATCCGCGATAAGTTTGAGACTCCTGGTTCTGTGTGTGGTGTGCACACGGGAAGATCTGGGAGGCCAGGACGGGGGTGGGATGAAGAGGTGGAGCTGAGTTTCCTCATGTTCTCTTGACTTAACACCCTTTGACTTCTACCTGTGGGGGACATTAAAGGATGTGGTATACCATAGAAAGCCAGCTACACTGGCAGTATTTTGGGAAGAGATTGAAACAACACACACAGTAGTACAAGTGGACACTTTGGCTGATGTTGCTCAAGCGGTAGTTTCCCATTATGAGTTTGAATAAAGCCTGCTTTTTTTTTTTTTTAGACAGAGTTTCATTATGTTACCCTTGGTAGAGTGCCATGGTGTCACAGCTCACAGCAACCCCAAACTCTTGGGCTTAAGCGATTCTATTGCCTTAGCCTCCCAAGCAGCTGGGACTACAGGTGCCTGCCACAACACCTGGCTATTTTTTGGTTGCAGTTGTCATTGTTGTTTAGCAGGCCCAGGCTGGGCTTGAACCCACCAACCTTAGAGTATGTGGCTGGCGCCCTACTCACTGAGCTACAGGAGCCGAGCCTCTGCTATCGTTTTGAGCAAGACATTCATCTCTATGAGATTTGAATAATTCAGCCACTTTATTCAATTAGAGAAGAGATCAGAAATATATTCATAAGAGACTATGTGGGGCGGGTCTGGAAAGGCAAAATAAACAGGCGGAACCAAAGCTGAGAAGAGCTGAACTGTCTGAGTGCAGAGAGGGCTGCAGTGAGAAATGACATAGCCAGGACAACAAACCTTAGTTAGCATGTGGCGCTGACCAGGTCCAGGGATACTGCACAGAGCCCTCTAAGGTAGCCTCAGTGAACGGAGAATCTGAAAATCGTTGGGTGGGCTCTAGAGAGAATCACAGTAAGGACTTAAGGGCTGAGAAATGTGATCAAGAAGAAAAAATGCAGATTCTTAGAATAGTTCATCCCGGAGAGAAAGAAGGCTAAGGAAAAGTTTATCATAGAGACCGAGACACACGGATTGTGTGGATAGCCAACAAGATGGCTATCACCCTGTTGTGGATAGAAATGAGTCTATGTTATAGTGGAAAGGAATTGACTTTTTTAGTATTTAAAAAAAACTTTAGACAAAATAAATTTCATAGCATTTGAGCTAAAAATGATTCATAAATTGGGCAGAAGTCAGAGCCAGAAAAGGTTCAGAGAACTGTGCTCTGCAAGGTAGACAGTGAATATCCAGCCCAAACAGGGAAGTAAAGTATGGGAATAGCTTGTTGGTTACAGCAAGGCATTGCCTAGCCATGGCCTGATCAGTTGCACCTGTGATGGTCTCAAGCTCAGATACTATGAACGGCTGTAACTCAGCTATTTGTTACAAAAGATTTACTTTCAGTTTAGGCTTTCAGTTTGTTCCCATACTAAGTTAGATTGCTGTTCATTTAGTTAAAAACTCAAAATACAGAGACAGACTCAGGCCAGATTTAATTTAACACTATGCCTATGTAAAATGTTATATATAAAAAAATAATGTTCTATATGATATACACTGTGCATTTATATTTAAGATAGTAGAAGACTTATTAAATCTATTTTGAATATACAGTAGAACCTCCATAGTTGACGACCTCCCTCCACTGACCACCTCTTTAAATGGACCACATTTTCATAGACTTATGTGTACCACATGTCTGTGTCACTACAGCAGGCCCAGCTCCTTATGTTGACCACCTCTGTAAGCTGACTAGTTTGTTATAGTTCCTTGGATGGTCAACTGACAGAGGTTCTACTGTAGATCTTTGGTACAAAATACAGATTTGTAGTTTTCTAGTAAATACATAAATACACAAGGTATATGATTATGATGGGTGATCTCAGGTGTGTGAGCAGATAAATACAAATTATTGTTAATTTATTTTTATTGAGGTGAAATTCATATAACATAAAATTAACCATTTCATATGCGCTGTTGGGGGAATGTATATCAGTACAACCTCTAGGGAGGTCGGTATGGAGATTTCTCTAAGAACTAAAAGTACCATTCAATCCAGCAATCCCACTACTGATATTTACCCAGAGGGAAAGAAATAATTATATATACATATATACCTTCACTCATATGTTTATTGTAGCACAATCATAATCATAATTATCATTATGATGGGGATAAACGTAAGAGTCCATTAACTGATGAGTGGATAAAGAAAATGTGTACATATTTGGTTAATACTACCACGTAGTATCACCCAGCATTAAGAAGGGATGGAATGATGTCTTTTGCAGCATCTTGGATGGAACTGGAGGCCATTATGCGAAGTGAAGTAACTCAGAAACAGACAAATAAATGCTACATGTTCTCACTTGTAAGCGGGAGCTAAACTGTGGCTACACAGGGCGTGCAGAGTGCTATAATGGACGCTGGAGGCTCATGGTGCGAGGGTGTGAAGGAGCGAGGGATGAAAATTACGTATCGGCATAATGTACACTGCTTTGGTGAGGGTACACCGAAAGCCCAGACTTCATCACTATACAATAGATACATGTAATGGAATTCAACTTTTGCCCCTTAAATCTATAAAAATAACAAAAAGAAAGAGAAAAAAATAAATACAATTAATCATTTTAAAGTAAACAACTCAGTGGTGCTTAGTACATTCATAGTCCTGTGCAACTATCACTTCTATCTAGCTCTAAACCATTTTCATCACCCCCAAAGGGGATTCTTTATCCACCAAGCATTCACTCCTTTTCCTCCTTGTGCCTTTGAGGTTGGATCCACTTGCATTTAGTGTAATTATTAATGTTAAATGTTCTGTCTCAGGTTCTGTTGGTTTGCTTCACAAGACTTGCCACGATGTGCAATTACTTCACTGTCACTGATTTAGTAAAGTGGTTCTTGCCTGTTTCCCCACTAGGCCGTGAATTCCATGAGGACGACAACCCTGCCTGTTCACTATTAGATCCCCATAACTTCATGCGGTCCTCCAAATTGATTTGAGTGGAAGGACGTGAAAGGACCCAGTAGACTGAGTATCAATGTGGACAAAAATGACAGGTTCTTATTGTGGAATGGTTAGGGGGCAGGTTTCAAGTGGCTGGTGATTGTATGATGCTGCTTCCAAGTCAGTGTGAGTGAAATACGCATATGCTGCCTGGGTCCCCAGGCCTCCAGCGAGTGTCCCGGGAATGTGAGGAGTCAGGCGGTGGGCGTGGTGTGGTTTCTCAGGGAGCAGAGGCAGCAAAGGTGGAAACAGCCTTCTTTTCTCTTCTTCCTGCCGCTACTCACGCACAAAGGCAACGTGTGAAATATGCCTGAATTTCTGAGGCTTCTTCTTCCCTGTTTCATTTTCAGACTCTTTTTATATCTCTGATATTAGCCCTAAGAATAAATCTCTTGGTTAGACTCTTTAATTGGGTTCTGCCAGAGAAAGGGCAGGGGGCAGGGACGACAGGAACCAGACTTTATATGGGTTTCCGAGAGCAGAGGAAGGGAAGGCTTCTCCCACAGTTTCTCCAGCCAAGCGATTACAGAATGGATGTGGGGTATAGAGTAACAGCAGTAGAAAGTGGAATTCCCAGACTTTGTCTAGGGCTCCATGGAAGGCCAGTTTCTCATCTCACACACCGGGTCACCTTTTCCCTGGTCATTATTAAGCATTAAGACCCGGGAGGTAGGAACACGCTGCTCCCTGGGTCGCAGCCTGCCTCCACGTCATGATGTTTGGTCTCTCACAGAAGAGAAGTGGCTCAGACCTCCAGATCCGGTGACGGTGTGGATTGAGGTCATACCGACAATCAGCTAGAAGAGTTTGAGAGACAGAGAGAGACAACTGTGTCCTGCAGTAGTGCCAACAGTTTAAATCTGTAGTCAAGGTAAGACCGAAAACAGAAAAGCCACTCCCTGCACAGATGTGGCCCTCTGCACACTGGTCAGCCACTGCCTGCCTCTGCTGGACGCTGACCACAGACTGGGTTCTGCAGAGCAGCCCTGTGTCACGTCAAGCCCGGATCTCAGAGTGAGCTGGAGGAAACAGGGCTCCCTCACTGCCTCCACCAGTAGCACCCAGGGCAGTACTGAATGGAGCTTCCACCCTGTCGGTCTTTTTCTTGCCACTTATCTGCTCTCTTCTTTGTATTATAGCACTTTAATTTATCACTTTTTTTGGTAGTCTATTATCTGTTACAAAGTTTCATGTGTGTGTGTTTCTTTTTTTTAATTGTATCTTGGCTATGTTTAGACAAAGATTAGCTTTTAGGAAACATAAAATAAATAGTCATAAATAAACAAGAGGCCCAGAACACCAAAATCCTGAGTCCAGCTTCATCTTTCATTGTACCAGGCCATCGAATTCCTTTCTGTGAGGAGAAATGACAACACCTGGGTATGTATTCAAACTCTTCTGCAGGTCCTCAAATATACACACTTTGCTGGAGAGAGCAAAGCTTGAGTCTTCATTACAAATATAGTCCTGGGGGTGGTGCCTCTGGCTCAAAGGAGTAGGGTGCTGGCCCCATATGCCAGAGGTGGTGGGTTCAAACCCAGCCCTGGCCAAAAACTGAAAAAAAAAAATTAAGGACTCCATGACAAAGTGGACCAGAAAACAATTCAGTCTTCTGTAAAATTACTGGTTGAGTGTATATTAAACAATTTAGTAAGTAAAAACAAGTTCAAGAGAAAGAACCAAATATTCATTCAAAAGTTACAGAAACAAATTTTGTTCACCTTGTTTGTCTTGTATTGACTTATTTTGAGTTACATTTGAATGATTTGAATGGGTGACATTGGTTTTAATTTAAAATGCCCTCATTCATTTGTATGCTAAGTACTGTTCTCTGCTATCTGAATCCGTCTTTCAGACCTACAAACCTAGCTGAGAAATTCTGTGTGTCTCTTTTCTACAGTATGCATTGGAAGAAGTTAACTTAGTGGTTATTAATAAATAATTCCACAAATGTGCAAAAACTTGGATAAATGGTTAGAGTCACACACGAGTGTCAAGTGGGTGCATGGATTTTCAGGACGCTCTCCTGAGTTTAACCCAATGTGTTTCCAGTGATGAATGCTGACCAAACCACTTCCTGTGAATTTTTTTTTGAGGCAGTGTCTCATTTTGTTGACCTTGGTAGAGAGCCGTGGCGTCATGGCTCACAGCAACCTCAAACTCTTGGGCTAAAGTGATTCTCTTGCCTCAGCTTTCTGAGTAGCTGAAATTACAGGTGCCTGTTGCAACACTCAGTTATTTTTAGAGACAGAGTCTCACTCTTGCTCAGGCTGGTCTCAAACTCCCAGGTTCAAGCAATCCACCTGCCTTGGCCTCCTAGAGTGCTAGGATTATAGGCGTGAGACACCATGCCCAGCTTTCCCTGTGAATTTTTAAGTAACCAATTCTAAATCTTTCAGCTTCTGGAAAATGGAGGTATCTATTTACTTATTTATTTCAGATTAATGTGAGAGTACAAATGATTAGGTTCCATTGCTTGCATTTATGAGGTAGAATGTAAGTTGCAGTTGTGCCCCTCCCCCAGGAAGTGTGCCATAAGCCCCATTAAGAGCCCACCAATCCCCCTCCCTCTTCTGCTCCCTCTTCCTCCCTCCTTTCCACTTGAGTTCTCTTGTTTCCATTGTGTTTGTCTCTTACGTGGGTGTGTGTTTTTTTCATCTACTGGTTTCATATTAGTATTGAGTACATTGGATACTTGCTTCTCCATTCTTGTGATACTTTCATAAGTGGAATGTTCTCCAACTCCATCCAGGTTAAGACAAAAGATGTAAAGCCTCCATCTTTTTATAGCTGAATGGTACTCCATAGAACACATATACCACAGTTTATTAATCCATCCATGGGTTGATGGGCACTGGGGTTGATTTCACATCTTAGCAATTGTGAACTGAGCTGTGATAAACATTCTAGTGCAGATGTCCTTATGGTAAAATGATATTTTTTCTTCTGGGTAGATACCTAGTCAAATGGAAGGTCTACTTTTAGTTCTTAGAGGAAGGTATCTTCTTAAATTCTTGCCAACCAATTGTTTTGCTAGCTGTCTTTTAGTTGCTGCCTATTCTTTCAAGGCTCAGTTGCTTTCAGCTTTGTACCCTCTTGACTGTTTCGTTCGCCTCAGGGTCTCTAGATGGTAACTGAGACACTGTATTTCAGGGTGTGCTTTGTGGGGCAGGTGTAGGTGCCAAATCTTGGCTCTTGCCACCTCTTACTTCCTGCTTTGCAGGTTTCTTAGCCTCATATTTCCTTTGATTTTTAAGGGCTGCTTTTGATAATGGCTTGTTATTTCCTGCTTGTGATTTCTTATTCTAGTCTGGTTTCTCCTTGTGCGGCTTGGAATTGGTGATTGGTTTATTTCTGAGAGCTGGGGGTCTATCAACCATTGCAAGTTTAGGTTTTTCATTGGGTTCTTCACTTGGAGCTGCTTGGCAGGTTATTGCTTTTTCTGGAAATAATCCATCCAAAATGTCTGTGAAGAAAGCTGCCATATTTCTGCAGTTGATGACACATTTGACTAATGCAGGACAGGGCTGGTATAGTGCCAAGACTTGTATCTGTCATTAACACGCAACTTGGGAACATTCATGACAGTTAATATGTGTTTCCCATTCAGGTACCAAGCACAGTTTGTAGGATTGGAGGCTATTGTTTGGAAATGTTTGTAGCTTTTAATGTCCTGAACTTAGTTTTGTCCCTCAGATTTCCAGATCCAGCTTGAACTAATACATGGCCACAAGGGCAAAATAGGCTGCCTTAGAATACCAGTTCCAAAGTCAAACACAGGATCACATTTCAACTTGAAAATCGTAGCTTTGGCAGGCATAAAACCATAAATAGCATGAAACTCGGTAGAATCAGAATTCCGAATTACATCATAAATGGAACTGCATTTTGGTATTTGAACATTATAGCAATTTCTCTATTTATTGCAGTGTAATGCAGCCTTTGTTTACCATGCCAGGAAGTCCTGTCTTGTCAACATCTGTTCTAGCTATTACAATCCCCAGTAGCTTTTCACTCCTTAGTGTGGTGACCATACAAGGTATAAGAAAGCTGTTATTGGCTAAAGTTGCATGAGGTACACCAAAGTTGGGGTACAGACAAAACTTAACAAATGAGGGTGCATCTTTACCCCTTAGAACATAAGCAGCACCTTTGCGTGACTGCACTCCAAGGGATAATACGCATTTTTTGAATGCAATTTACTTGCAATTTTATTAAAATTGCTTTTAATAAAGAACAAGGAGGATGTGAACTTCATTCTTAACATTTTGAACACAAATAGTTTTATCAGATGATCAGGATAGATGTGAATTTTGCATTTTTTTCTGAATGAAAGATTTCAGACATGTCTCATTTTCACATAATGGACTTGGAGGGTGGATCTCCCAGCAGGGCTCTGTGTAGAGAAGTGCAAGGCTGCTGGCTGTGTTACCAGGACCTGTTTTTCTTCTTGTAAGAACTCAAGTCAAACTGCTTTTGGAGGTGAAAGGAGTATAATCCTATGTTAGTGACATTGAAAATATTTATAATTTTTTTCCTTTGCCACAGCAAACAAGTTATAGACTTTACAATTTTCTTGAGATTCTCTTACAAATATTATGCTTTCTGCAAAATACGATGGTGTGTTCACTATAGGGGGTCCTTCTGATCCTCAGATGGTTTCACATACCAACTATGGGGTCTTAGAAACAGCACCGCCTCTGAATGAATTCGTATCTGGATCTTCCATGAGTGGCACTGACAGTGCCATCTTCTCCTGGAAAATAGTCACAATCATTTCTAATGTTCCTTCAGGTCATTAATTATTCTACTGCTGCTGGGTCTGTTATAGAACTAATTTGGAAGAGGTTAGTACATGGGTCTTCAACTCACTGCTCAAAAGTAAGGGAAAAAAGCATAATTTATCAAGGCACACAGCCTTTGTGGTCTAGCTTCTCTAACTATACTAATGAACTGAGGTGACCACCTGAGCAGCAGGATTGTGAAGCCCTATTGGAGCTCTCTGTCACTGGTTTATTGATGGACGGCTGCAGAAAACTTAACCCAGAGTTCAGCGGGGTCCAAACGAACCAGAGTGTAAAAAGGGAATCTGATCTGCATCCCTTGTTCAAGGTCCCAATACACTGCTCATAACACCTCTAGTGGCTCCACAAACTTGCCATTCCCCAAACTCGCCCCTCTTCCAGCCTCAGGCCAGGCACCTCTCACCTGCTTGGTCTCCCAGCCACACCCTCTCTGATGAACACATGGAAGCCTTCCCCACCTTGGAATTTTTCACTATTCTGTAGGCTTGAAAGACTTCCTTCTTAGCCTTCAGATTTTTGTGGAAACACTGTCTTTCCCAGAGTAGTCTCATTACCCCCATCACATCTACTTTGTTGTCCTGTCACTTCCTGATGGGTCAGCACCTTGCTTGATTGGGTCCTCACCTGCCCACTGCTGGTTTTCTCAAAAAAAACCCCAGCTCCCTGAGGGAGGGGCCCATTGGTCCTATCACCCCTCATCCCTAGCCTATAGCACGGAGCCTGGCACATAGTAGATACTCAGTGTGTTCAGAAAATAGCTATCCAGTGAAGAATGAACAGATGAATGGTTCAGTAAATGTGGAATTCTGTTGTAATCCTGCTGCAAGCCCCCTAGATGTGGTAAAGCACCCCTTCAGCATCCTTCCTTCTGGCTTTGGTCACACAGCATCATTGATCATAACCAGATTTCCTTTGATCTTGATCTTCATCTCCTGTGGGTGGAAGAGATCATAACTGTAGAATCCTGCAATAGCTCCCAGAGCAGTGGTTCTCAACCTTCCTAATGCCGCAGTCCTTTAATACAGTTCCTGTGGGTGTGACCCACAGGTTGAGAATAGCTGTCCTAGATTGACTTATTCACTGGAAAAAGAAGGGCCTGGGGATGAGGAGCCCTAAATGAAAGTCCTGAACTGAAACAAAAGTAAATCTCTGCCTTCTGGCTTCCCCTCTGACTAGGGCTCCTATTTCTGTGCATTCTTTCCAGGGGAAAGGCCACAGACAGTTCTTGGGAACTCTATGAATCTGGGAGTTTCAAGTATGGTCAGGGTCTAGGGCCAGGGCCACCTGTAAGCTCAACTGGTCTGGCGGGGACAGCACAAGGGGCAGTGGAAGTGACTTTAAGACGAACCAGGACCTGTGTCTGGGCTTGTCTTTTGTCTCTCCTTCCAAGCGCCCCTGAACTTTAAATCTTGCCACCCTCATCCTTCATTGAAGAACGCTCCTCCCAAGACTGACTACAAAGTAGGATGTATCCCTGCAGATCTCCAAAATGAGCGAGAAACAAAGAATGTTCTTCTAGCTTTCCCAAGTTCTCCAAGTTCTCCTCCCCACCATGGCTTTCCCAAGTTTTCCTCTCTACCACTGGTGAAACTCATTGCTGGTGAAACCTTGGCACATTCAACCTCTCTATCCGAGAAACTCACTGTAGATTTTGGAACCATCTGAAAATACAAGACAGCATTAAATGTATGTGTGTGTGTTTGACAGAACAGATGGGAAAATCCCACTCCCTTGGCTATTTATAAGCCTTCCCAGGCACTAAAAGCTCAACAGCCATAACTCTCACCCATCTAAAAAGTGCAGAGCTCAGCGCTTTCTTATTTTATGCATCTCCTTGCTCCTAAGAGCTCACTTGTTTGGATTTCTGATCAGATAACTGTACTTAAAAATTGAATTTTATGGAATTTCATGCTTGCCTCAGCTCTTTCTTCTGCCAAGCACTTTGCCTCTGTGGCTGCCTCTCCTACTCTGTGAAGCTACGCCAGGGTGGGGCCTGTTCCCTAAGGTGCTGCAGCTCAGTCTGGGCACCAATTGTTCTATGGCTGGGGCCACTGGAATGTCTTTCCAGGATACCCAACTCTCACAGACGAAATGCCCTGTGGAAATGCTTCCGTGCCTGGATGGCCCCTCTCTTTGTCACCTGTCACTTGGCAGAGGCCTGGTGTGAAGCCAGTGCTCCATAAATGCTTGCCGATCGGCATTCCCACTTACACCCTCTGTTCTTTCCACTACTCAGGTTCTAAGAGTCTCAGGTTACAGTACATCCTTTCCTTGGGTTAAGTCTTCTGTCCACACATCTTGCTTTAATAATGCACATTTTCCAGCTTCCCTTTGTTAAGTAGGGTCCATGTATTTATCTTTGAAATTAGTAAATTGAAGACTATCTCCAAAGGGATTGGAAGATCGAAATGGTGCCATGAATAGTCCAAGACATAAAGGAAATTTTGGATGAAGGAAGCCCAAAGGAGTTGGAACCAGAGATTTCTAGGATTCAGCACTGAAGAGAAGGGAGGGATGGGGTTCCCCAGAGAGCAGGTGGACAAACTCAGCTGGGAGTTGCAGGGATGGGAGTGCTGGGCTAGTGCAGGATGCAGTGTTGGGAGACCACACTAACATTGTGCCTGAGCTTCCCTTAGCTCAGCCCATGTGTGGAGGAGAGAGATGTGGGCAGGCTCCCAGCACCATGAACAGTGGCCCAGGGTACTCAGCTGACTCCAGGCTGCCCCATAAACCCAGAAAAACACCAATACCAACAACTTAGACCTGCAGTGAAACCCCAATTTCCCGGCAGCTGAGGCAGGGTTAGCTAAGTCTGTATGGACGGAGGGAGGATGATCAAAATCTACTGCCAAGTGAAAATAGGAGCTACAAAAATTAATTTACATATGTATGCACACAGAGGTACATAGGCTCACATGCAGACTCTCCCTCACACACAGACACATCCCTGAAGGATAATAAACACCAAATTAATGAAGGATTCAGACTCTTAATGGGACTTTCTCCTACAGGTGTTGTCTTATTCTTATTTCCAAGTGATGGTCTTATTCCTGATTACTGAGAGACTGGGTTCTGATATCCAGTTTAGATATCCATTCTGATGGTCATGCTTGAGCAGTTTGCCCCCTGTCACCTGCTTGTGCACCCATTTTTGCTCCTGCAGCCAATCTGCTTGCTAGTTTGACTATAGCCTCCCTAAAGAGTCAAAGGAGTCTTTGTGGGATGTTGTACTTCATGGAGCATGGTTTGACTATAAATGATTGGCAACTAACATTTAAGTAATGTCCTGATGGAGTCAGTGGAGGCTAGACCTGAGCGACCTGCAGGAAGACACTGGATTTTCCTTTAAAGTTACAGAGGGCTAGATCTCAGCTGCCATGGCCCTAGCCTCTTTCACTCAGCCTCTGCATGATCACTGGGTTGTACTGGAAAAGGGGTGGGAATGCTATTGTGCCTCCCTTGTCCTGTGCTACAGGGCATACCAGGCTCTGAACACTCATCCAGAGGCCCCAGGAATGCCCCAGGGAGACTGGCACCCAGCCAGCCCTTTCCTGACTAGACTGCACCCAGCCTGTCTTTGAGGTATTTATAAAGTGCAGAATGAATGCCTCTGGCAAAGGCTCAGCTGTGGGAAAATAAAATGCGTCATTTCTCAGGGACAAGTTCTCAGTGTTGAGTTCAGTGTCACTCAAGTAATCTCAACAGGAGAGTATCTCTTATCCATAGAGTATGCCCTTCCTCTTCTGGGACAACTTCAGGGGACTGCAGGGGCATCACTTCTCACAAACCTGAGAAGGACAAGGCACCACAGTCCAGAGGCACCTGGACACCCAGAGAGTAACATGGAATCTGGTTTTCTATAAAGAAAATCCATTACCTGAATTCCTACTATCCTAAGACAATCACCATTGTTAAACTATAAACTTTGAGGCATTACAGTTTGAAAGAGTTTATCTGAGCAGACAATGATTAGTGAATTGGGCAGCAAATGTGGAAACAGAGGAAAGAAGTTATTTGATTCATTAAAGTTTGAACAATCATCTTGTTTGGACTCTCTAGGTGGGAAGTTTAAAATAATGTAACTAATGTCTAGTTGGTTGCTTGTGATTGGTTATGATTTCTTTTCTTTTTGCCACTTATAGGAAATGAGTCCAGGTTAGGGTTCAAGGCAGTTATTGAGGTAAAAATCTAGGGCACTAGAGCCACCTCAATTGAATGGCCTCCCATTTATTATTTTAAAACTGTTAGTATTCTAAAATAAATCTTTCATCTATATTTTTAAGCATATGTAGGACAGTGTTTCCCTCTCACACGTATGTATACATGTGTGTATAAGTTCTGACAATTAAGTTTGCGAATTTGGCACCATGTCCTTGTATTGGCAGCACTGTACAAACAACTTGGTATGATTTCATAACCTTGGTATATCAGTGTCTGACAGCTGTGTTCAAGCTGACAGGTGGGCATGTCTTGCTGAGTAGCATTCATGTTTTGTGTGCTGCCATGAGAATGTTAGAGCTTGAATTAGAGAAATGAATAAAGATTAAATTTCTTGTGAAACTTGGCAGGAGTGCAAATGAAATCAGGGACATGTTAATCTAAGTTTATGGGGAAAATGTCATGAAGAAAATTGTAGTGCACAAACGGATTAAGTGTTTTTTTGAGAGGAGAGAAAATATCACTGATAAAGAGAGGTCAGGGCAGCCAGTAATTAGTAGAACTGACAAAAACATTGCAAAAATTGTCAAATTGTGTGTCAAAAATGTTGGCTGACTATGAGAAGCATAGCAGACCAAGTAAGCATAGATAGAGAAACAATTAGGAAAATCTTAAATTTAAATTGTGGCATGAGAAAGGTGTGTATAAAAATGGTCCTGAAGGATTTCACCAATGAACAAAAGCAGAGTTGAAGCTTGCCATGACTTTTTGGTGAGGCAAGATGATGTTTTGAGTCATGTTATCACTGGTGATAAAACATGAGTATACCAGTATGACCTGAAAGAAAGCATCAAAGTGCACAATGGAAGTTAGCCAATCCTCCTTGACCAAAAATTCTATCAGTCTGAGTTGAGAGTCAAAATGATGTTGCTAACATTTTTTTTTATAACAGAGGGATTATTTATTATAAATTGGTACAAACTGGACAAACAATTAACTAAACTTACTATTTGGAAGTGTTGAAAAGGCTATGTGAAAAAGTTAGATAAAAATGACCTAAAATTTTCATCAACAACTCATGATTCTTGCATCATGAAATGCACCAACTTACACAGCACTATCTGTGAGGAAGTTTTCAGTCAGTATACAAATAACTGTATTGTAATACCTTCCCTATCACCTCATCTCACCCCAGTGACTTTTTTCTTTACCTGAAGATAAAGGAAATATTGAAAGCAATACAGGGCACATTGATGACATTCAGGGCATCAAGGTAATACAGTAACAGCTCTCATGACCATTCTGGAAAAAGTTCTAAAATTGCTTTGAAGGGTGGATTTGACACAAGCATTGGTGCGTAGATTCCCAAGGGGAGTACTTCAAAGATGACCATAGAGATATTCAGCAATGAGGTATGTAACACTCTTTGTAGGATGTGTTCACAAACTTTAATTGTCAGACCTCATATGTGTCAAATACATACCCTTAGATTTTATATTAATAGCCACTGTTTTTCTTCACAACCACTCTATGAGGTGTTCTTATTCTTAATTTTAAATAAGAGCAAATGGAAGCTAAGAGAGTTTGAGTGACCAGGTAGATACATAGTATTGGGATTGTGGGATCAAATGGAGGTTCCAGTTTTAGCTCTTTGAGGATATTCTATACTTCTTTCCAAAAGGATAGAATTAGTTTGCAAACTAAGAGTGTATAAGTGTTCCTTTTTTCTCCACATCCACACCAGCATCTGCAGTTTTGGGACTTTGTGTATTTATTTATTAGGGTGGATTTGGAGAATATCCTCCTAAGAAAGTATCACAAGAATGGAAAAGCATACATCCAGTAGCATCCAGTTTACTCAATATTAATATGAAACTAGTTGATGAACAACTACATGCCCACATGAGGAAAAAAACCACACAGTTAATTTCAATTGTAGGGAGGAAAGAGAAGGGAAAGGAGAGGAGGGAGGGGGTTTGGTAAACTCTCACTTAATGAGTGCCACGTAAGGGTATATGGCACACCTTCTGGGCGAAGGGCTCGAAAACAATTTCCACTTTACCTGACAAATGCAACCAATGTAACCTAATCATTTGTAACCATATATTAATCTGAAATTTTTAAAAAAGAGAAAAGAACACCAGGTAGATTCATTCAAATTCAGCTTCTCTTCCTATGGCACCACAGCTACCTTGTTTGACTGCAAGGGTCCCTGGGTTAATGGGACCAAGGAAAAGCTGAACCACAGGCAGGTGACTAAAGAGACATGCCAGGGTTTATTGCCACCTCATTCAACTTGATTGTGATTGATTTCGTTTGTAATTAATATTCTCTTGTGATTATTATAATATCATCCTTGGTTTTTATGTTATTGCTAAGCCTTTGTGTTTTTTAGTATTTTATTTTTCATTTTCCATAATTAGACATGCAATGTATTTTTAAACCCCCCCTTTTTCCTTTTTCTTTCTTTCTTTAAAAAAAAATCACTATGAATTTGTTGCATGAATAATGAGTATATTCTTGGAAAAACTATAAGCACCATAGATAAGATAAGGTTTTCCTCAACTATCAGCTTGAATTCCAGCTTCCTCTGCACATGTAATTATTAGTTTGTGTGTTCCCTTCCAGATCTTTTCATATAGCTACACATTGTTATTTTGTTGCTGTTTCAATAGTTTTTAGTCTGCCTTGTAAAACTAAAAGTATTTAAAGGCAAACATGGCCCCTGAATATAGTGTTAGTTGTAGAACATAGATCTTGATATGAAAGCATATTTTTTTTCATTGAATTATATACAATTTTCTACTCTATATGTAATTTTTTGGATCTGGGAGATAGTTTATAGACTATTTTTGAGTTCTCAAAAGGGTGTTGTAATCATCTTTTGAGATGTTTGTTTCACTTTATGGAAAATGATTATAAACACAACATGCATAACAATTCTGGAAATTCATTGAGATTTTATTTGTGATCAATTACATGGTTTGTTTTTGTGTTTTGTAGAATAAGGGAAGAAAATACTCTGTAGGACTGGAGCAGACACCTTTTTATAAATGAATAAAACCAGTTCACTCATGGCATAATTAAAATCTTCTATACCTAAAGAGAAAGAAATGTATTAAAATCTTCAGCTGTGTTTGAGAGGCTTCTTAAAGTTTTGGGAGAGGAGTATTTCTAGAAAGTTTTATTTATTTATTTTACTTCTGGGTTGTTTGGTATAAACAGGACAGTAATTATTTTATGTTTTATGGGTCTACTAGTACTATAATTATTATCTCAACTTAAGATTTGTGACTTTGAATTTTATTGTATCTGATTTTAGTATTGGATCATCCTATTTCTTTTTTATTATAATCTACTTATTATATTTTTGCCCTTCACTTCTTATTCAACCCATCTTTGTTATTTTTATTGTTGCTGCTGCATTTTTAAAATATTTTATTTTGAAATAATTATAAACTCACTGGAAATTATAAAGAGAGTATAGAAAGTTTCCTTGTACCCAGTTTCTTGTAATGGTTACATCTTATTTAATCAACAGTAGGAAACAAATTGACTTTAGTGTAACATGTGTGTCTGCACCATATGCCTTGTGTAGAGTCACAGAGTCATGTAATCCTCAGGCCAGTGCAGGTACAGGGCTGGCTCAGCACTCACCACCACAAACAGTACTGTCATGCTGGGCTTTAATTCTTCTCTGCCCCACTGTTCTATCCCCCAGAAACCACTAATCTATTTTTCATTTCTGTAATTTTGTAATGTTGACAAACATTACAAATATAAATAAGTATATAAATAAAATCATATAGTATATGAACTCTTATATGATAGTTTTGTGTTATACAAATAAAATCATATAGTATTATATGATAACATATAGTATAATATATAGTATATATACTATATGATATATGGTACATGATGGTATATAGTATATATGATATTATATAGTGATAGTATATAGTGTACTATATGATATATGATATATGGTAGTATATAGTATATATAGTATATGATATATCGTATAGTATATAGCATTATAGTATATGATAGTATATAGTATAGTATAGATTTTATGATATATAAAATCATATAGTATATGAACTCTTTGGGTTGCTTTTTTTTCACAATGCTCTTGAGATCCAACTGAAGTGTGTGTTTATCAATAGTTCACTTTTTTTTTTTTGTTTTTACTAAGTTAGATTCCATGGTATGAGGGTTCCATGGTTTGTTGATCCATTCACCCATTGAAGGACATCTGGGTTGTTTCCAGTTTTTAGCTGTTATAAATAAAGTTGCTATTAAGGTTCACGTATCAGTTTTTATATGCACATTAGTTTTTATTTCATTGAGATAAATGCCTATGAGTATAATTCTTGGGTTGTATGGTAAGAGTATGTTTAATTTTTAAAGAAACTGCCAAACTATTTTCCAGAGTGGCTGAACCATTTTATCTTTCCGCTGGAACTGTAGGCAGCAGCCAGTTTCTCCATATCCACACCAGCACTTGCCATGGTTACTATTTTTAGATTTTAGCTGTTCTCATAGGTGTTTGGTGTATTTCATTATAGCCTTAATTTGCTTTTCCTTAATACCTAATGATATTGAATATCTTTTCATGTGTTTGTTTGCCAATCGTGTATTTTCTTTAGTGGAATATCTTATCTTACCTTTTGCCTATTTTCCAATCAGAAATTTTTTTTTAATCACTAAGTTTTAAGGGTTCTTTGTAAATTTTCAAGATAAATATATGCCTTTATCAGATATGTAGTTTGCAAATGCTTTCCATGTCTGTAGCTTGTCTTTTCATTCTTTTAGTAGTATCTTTTAGAGACCAGAAGTTAGTCACGTGCTGCATAATGATGTTGTAGCCAACAACAGACCACATAACGTCACAGTGGTCCCAAAGACTGTACTTCTATATTTTTACTGTACCTTTTCTATGTTTAGATATACAATACTTATTTTGCGTTACAACTTCTCACAGTATTCCATATACTAGCATGCTGTGCAGGTGTGTATCCTAGGAGCAGTAGCATGGAGCTATGGGTGTGTAGCAGGCTATCCCATGGAACCTGGGTGTGTACAGGCTATACCAGCTAGTGTGGTATAAGTACACTCAATTATGTTCAATGAAGAGATTGCCTTGAATGATGTATTTCTCAGAATATATTCCCATCATTAAGCAATGTTCAACTATATTTCATTTTGATGAAATCCAGTTTATCAATTTTTTTCTTTTATAGATTGTGTTTTTGATGTCATGTCTAAGAACTATTCTTAATGTTTTTTTCCTGTGTTACTTTTAAAAGTTTTATAATTTTACATTAAAAGTGATGATGCATTTTAAGTTAATTTTGTATAAGGTGTAGGTTTAAGTGGAGGTTATTCTATTTTATTTTATTTTTTGCCTATAGATGCCAAATTTTTTCAGCACATTTGTTGCAAAGACTATTCTTTCTTCAAAGACTATCCTTCTTTCATTGGGTTGATTTTCAGTTTTGCCAAAAACGTTTTGACTGTACTTTGTCAGACTAGTTTTTGGCTCTTTATCCTATTTCGTTGGTCTATGTGTCTGTCTCTCTGACACTACAAGGTATTCTTGAATAACAAAGGTATATTATATATAGAGTATTTTTTCCACTTTATTCTTCTTTTGCAAAATTGCTTTAGTTATTCGAGCTCCTCTGCCTTTCGTATAAATATTTGGATAAGCTTGTCGCTATCTATAAAAAATTTTGCTGGGATTTGGAAAGAAATTTCATTAAGCCTGTTTATCAATTTGGAAAAATATTAACATGTTTATAATGTTGAGTCTTCCAAGTATTTTATTTGGGGGGGAGTTATTATAACTTGTATTGTATTTGTAATTTTGGTTTCCATGTGTTCATTGCTGGCGTACAAAAATGCAATTTATTTTTGTGTGTTGATCATTCATTCTGTGACCCGCTGAACTCACTTATTATAAAGGGTTTATTTTTTGGCATATTTCTTGAGACTTTTAATGTAAACTATTGTGTCATCTCTCTGTAGGGATAGTTTTATTTCTTCCTGTCCAGACTATGTGGCTTTTATTGTCTTTTCTTTCCTCACTGTGCTCCCTAGAACTTCCAGTACTCTGTTGAGTGACAGCGATGAGACTGGGGATCCTTGCCTTGTTCAAGATAGTAGGTATAAATATTTGATCTTTCACTGTTAAGTATGATAGTTATGCATATTTTGTAGGCATTCATTATCAAGTTATCTATCCCTATTTCTCTGAGAATTTTTATGCCAAGTTGGAGTTGAATTTTTTCAACTTTTTCTGCATATTACAACCATGAATTTTTTTCCCCCTTTGGCTTGTTAACATGGTGGCTTACCTTGTTTGATTTTTGAATATTGAATCAAACTTGCATTCCTGAATAAGTTTTGCTGCTTAGACATGGTGCATAATTCTTCATATATATTGCTGAATTCTGTTTGCTCATATTTCAATAAGAGTTTTTGCATCAATGTCCGTGACAAATATTAGTCTACAGTTTTCTTTTTTAACTGACTTTGTCTGGTGTTGGTGTTAAGATGACACTGGATCCATAGATTAAGTTCGAAAGTATTTTCTCTCCTTTTATTTTTTGGAAGAGATTGTGAAGCACTGGTGTTAACTGTTCTTTGACCTTTGGCAAAATTCTTTGGTGAAACCATCTTGTCTTGGAGATTTCTTATTTGGGAGGTTTTATATTATGAACTCAATTCACTTCATAGTAATAAGATTATTCAAATGACCTGTTTGATATCAGTGAGTTTTGGTAATTTATAGTTCTTGAAGAATTGGTCTATTTCATAGAAGTTGTGAGATTTATGAGAGCAGAGGTGTTCACAGTATGCCCATATTGTCCTTGTGATGTCTGAATAATAGGTAATAATACCTCCTATTTCATGAATAATATTGGTAACTTGTATCTTTCTTTTTTCTTTGCAAGTCTTGTCAGAGGTTTGTCAATTTTATTAATCTTTAAAAATAATCATTTTTGTTCCATTAACTTAATCTTTTTTTCTATTTTCAATATTTGCTTTTATCATTATCTTTTTCCTTCTGCTTGCTTTTCTATCCTTTTCTTTTTCTAGTTTCTTGAGATGGATATTAAGTTATTGATTCAAGACTCCTGTATACCATACTATGACTGAGTGCAGTACTTTTTACAATTATATTACATTTCTTCTTTACTATTTTATTGCTACAACTTTTCCTCTTAGTATACCTTTAGATAGGTCCATTAAACTTTGCTCTGTTGTGTTATTATTTTGACTCAGTTCAATGCATTTTTTATTTCCCCAGAGGCATTTTCATTGACCCATGAAATGTGTTAGTCAATTTCTTAGTGCTTGAGATTTTCTTCTCATCTTTCTTTTATTGATTTCTATTTTGACTTTATTGGGGACAGAGAATAATTGCATAATTTTTTTCAAATTTGTTTTGTGGGCTAGGCTGTAATCTGTCTTGGTATGTGTTCTATAGATTCCTCACTTGGTCTTATTCAAAAGGCTGAGAAGAGGTTGTTCTATAGATCCTTGAAAATAATGTGTATCTTGCCATTTTGGAGTGGTGTGTTCTGTATATATCATTTAGAGCATGTTGATTAATTATGTTGTTGAGTTCTATATTCTTGTTGATTTTCTGTGAGATTTTTCTATGGTTGAGAAAGAGATTTTAAGTCTACAACTATAATTGTAGATTTATTTATTTCTCCTTACGATTCTTTCAGCTTTTTTCTTCACATATTTTGCAGCTGACTTATTTGGTATGTACTCTTTTTTCCAGGATTGCTCTTTCTTTCCTTTCCTTCACTTCCTTCCTCCCCCTCCTTCTCTTTCTTTCTTTCTTTCTTTTCTTTTCTTTCTTTCTTTCTTTTTTTTTTTTTAAGAGCATTTACCCTTTTATCATCATGTAAAGTGCCTCTTTGTCCCTGGTACTATACTTTCTCTGAGGTTTACTTTGTCTGATATGAATATAGTCATTCCTGGTTTCTTTTGATTAATACTTGAATGGTACATTTTTTTCATCCTTTTACTTTCAACCTACCTGCGTAACTGTGTTACATAAAACTAAAGTTAGACTAAAAATACCTCTATATCTTGAGTCCCCAGCTAGCAAACTGCAATCGAACTTAGTGTGTAAATAACCTGAAAGCCTAATCTAGGAGTGCATATTTTTGTAATAAATAACCTGATTCACAGCCAATCATAGCAGCTGAGCTTCAACTAATCATGGGCTGACAACTGATTAATTAAGTCAAATGCTGACCTGTACCCCATCAAGCTGTTTCTGTACCTCTCTTTGGTATAATTCTGCCTGTTCATGCTGTGGAGTAGATCCATCTAAACCTCTTCTGGTTCTGAGTGCTGCCCAATTTGTGAATCATATTTTGCTTAATTTGATTCTGTTAAGCTTAATTTATTTAAGGTTTTTCTTTTAATAGTTATATTTGTAGTGAGTTTTTTTTGTTGACAATGTATCATTAGGTTAAACTTTCTGTTTAACTCACTTTACCAATCCATTTTTTATGTAGTGAATTTAGACCATTTACGTTTATAATAATATATATATTATTAATATAACATAATATAGTATGATATAATGATATCTACCATTTATTTTTTATTTTCTTCTTTTTCTGGGTTTTTGTTTTATGTTTTCTTTTTATTTATTTCCTGTGGGTGACTTGAATATCTTCAGAATTCCATTTTGACTTATCTATAGTGTTTTTTAGCATATTTTCTTATGCATAACTTTTT
>CAUYQV010159923.1:0-10035 GCA_963574575.1 Galagoides demidoff | reverse complement strand
AAACAGAGGCTATTATAGTAAGTCCCCAAGTTATGCAGGACTTACAAACATCCAACTGACATATGACTCTCAGAATTACAGAGACTGTTACAGGTAATGGGTAAGTGCACCTGTTCCAGCTTATACACAAATTCAACTTAAGAACAAACCTATAAAACCTATCTTATTCATAACCCAGGGACTGCCTATACATTGTTCACACTTAAAAGTTGTTGTTTCCAAGAATCCGCTGATAATGCTAAGTGAGGACTTATGGCTGCTTGGATCCTGGGCTTGGAACCCCTGTAGGTGGAGGTTCTGGAACAAACTACTCAAGAGTGGTTGCAAAGGCAGAGGAAGGGGAAGAAGGAGGGATGTGGAATGCCAAGGGGTAAGGCCTTACCACTGAATACCTTGCCAGACTGTTAAGAGAGTTTGAGTAATATTTAATTTCAAAGCATGTAACAGCAGAACTTGACACAGTAGAAAACATGCAAGTTCTATGCTGTCTTAAGACAGAAGATGCCCAGGAGGCTGCGCTCTGGCACCCCCCAGTGGCATACGGAATCTCTTCTGCCAAGAGAGTTTGAGAAGGGCTGAGTGAGGTGGTTCACACCTGTAATCCCAGCACTTGGGAGGCGAAGGCTGGAGGACTGCTTGAGCTCACAGGTTTGAGACCAGCCTGAGCCACAGTGATATCTCTTTAAAAAAAAAAAAGAAAAAATAGCCAGGCATTGTAGCAGATACCTGTAGTCCCAGCTACTTGGGAGGCTGAGGCAAGAGAATCGCTTGAACTCAAGACTTTGAGGTTGCTGTGAGCTGTGACACCACTGCACTGTACAGAGGGTGACATAGTGAGACTCTGTTTAAAAAAAAGAGAGAGTTTGAGAAGCAGAAGTGCCAAAGAAAAGTGGACGCTAAATCCACTAAAAACTTGGCACTATGAAGAAGCTCCCTCAGAAAGCCAGAGGGGCAAAGGTAAGGTGGGGTAAGCAGATGGGGCAGACCAGAGCCCAGAGTTTTTGACTCACGGGTAAGTGCTGGCTTATAAGGGAGTGTGTAACTTTGCCAGAAAGGGTCAGCCTATTCTGTTTGCAACAGCAAACACTGCCTGCTGTCTTTGAGGGTCACAGTTTGGTCAGATACACTCTCCTTCACAAACCCGGGAGGTTTTCATGAACAGGAGGTACATTAGAGGCAGGCTTGGGAAAACACTGTGCCTGTGATATTCTCGCCCTGGAACAGCTGTTGGCAGTGAGGAACAATAGCTTTAAATTATTTCAGTAAAACTTTTTGGGTCTAATTTCTTTTAAACTCTTCAACAACCTTTAATTGGTACAGAACTGGGGAAGGAGAATGTACATGGGAAATGAGGCTGGAAGGGCCTGCAGCCAGAGAAGAAACACTCTCCCAGGGCTGTGGTTCGGCTGCCTGCAGACCATGGGAGAAAGAGGGCTCGGGCTCAATGGAAACCTTGTAAATCCAGGTCACCAGGGGTCAGACCACCAGATAAAATCCCACACTTGCTAATGGCAGGCTGGCTTCACTTACAATTTGGTGGAAAGGAAGCAGAGAGCCATCCAGCCAGCCTGCCTCCCCAGGAAAGCAACGGTTCCCAGCGGGGCTCCATTTTCCTACATATTTGGAGACAGAAGTTTAATTAAGCAACCTGGAAACCTTCACGACTGGAAAGTTCTAGGCCTTTGAGTAATGAATGGCAAGTGCTTCCAAAAGACATGCACTCATGTGCAACAGAGAAGCCTTGTTTTTCTCTCAGGTCAGTGTGGGCCAATGACCCACACTGAAGGTACTTTACTGCAGCCATAGTTACCTCGTTTTCTGCTCCTCATAGCACCTTGAGGCTTTACCAAGAGTAGTGTATTTTATCTCCTAATATGAAGCTGAAGCAGTTTTAGCTATTTGTTAGTTTCCTATTCTATTAATATCTGCTTTACCCTTATTTAGTTCTTTCCTTCTACTGTCTTTGGGATCACTGCACCTTTTTTGAGCCTTTCTGAGGTGACAACTCCTTCATTTATTTCTTATTAAAAAGTCACAGCTCTTCTCAGTACCTTCTGGCCTTGCATCCTGGATAGAGGGTTTATATTTTTTGGTTTTATTACCCCTTAAATCCAAGTTAATGTAAGTGTGTTTGGAATTTCCAGATGTTCTGTTTTATTATTTTGCTTTTTGGTTATTTCTAACTATACTGCATTAGGATCAGTGAATCTGGCCTGTGTGGTACCAGTCTTGGTGCCTCTGCACTTGCCTTTGTGAATGGTCGAAGGGTATTTGAAAAGGTGCAAAATTCCACACGCACTTGTTAGACCAATCAAGCTTGTTCATGATATTAAGTAAATCCTCCAAATCTGTAAGTTTCCCCCACTGATTGAATCTGTTGATTACCCATGGTAAGAATGGATTTTATTTCTCTTTGTCGTTCTCTTGCCAGTTTTGCTTTGGTATTCTGCAGGTATATTAGGTAGATGCTTTGCTGTTTAGAATGCTGCAAAGGCTGGCTGTAATGCTTTGGAACTGGAAGCTAGATGTCAAACTGAATAGTCCTTGAGCTGTCTTATTTCATCTCTATGGTTTAAGGTCAAGGTTCTTCCTCTCATTTGCTGTGTAAGATCATCTTCCATCCCATATGGAGGATGGCTGCTTAGCCGATGAATATTTAGAATATTAACTTTGCATTACACACTATAGCTGCAATAGTAAGCAAAATAGTTATCAATGAAATAACTGTATAAATATATAATTCTAAATCATAGTAAAAGAGATGAAGAGAAGAGTCCTGCTACGGCAGCTTTACACTGGGGTGGTAGTGGTGGTGGGTGTCAGAGAAACCCTGAGGGTACAGGACACATGTGTGTGGGTCTTGTAAGCCAGGGAGTAGCACCTCCGTAGACCATAGAGAGCAAGCAGAGTCGGGAGACCGAGACAATGGCCTGCAGGAGTGCAGCAGGAACCATGCCAGGCCCGGTAGTGTACAGAATGATGTGGGAAGATCTATGGAGCGTCACTTGGAAGACAGGCAGGGAGAAGACTCAGGGACAGGATGGGCTGGAGGGGGTATCAGGTTAGAGGCATGTAAGGAAAAAGGTTAAATTTGAGTCAGCAGCATGTGGTACTCAAAGCTGTAGGAGAGAGAACAGACAAAGAGGAATAAGTCATGACAAATTCCAGCTACAGAGGTGGCTCGAAAGGAATGAACTCGCTAAGGCGGCTCAGGAGCCTCTGCTGCCACACAGCTGCACCCTGGGGGCTGCTTTCTTACCCCAACCATCTGACACCAGTGCAGAGCTCCCCTATTGTTTTAAAATTTAAAGAAGTCGTTCTTGCCATTTTTCTCCCTGCTCCCAGATGAGGCAATTCCCTACATATGATCATAGGGAAAAGCCAGCGCGAGGTCATAGTTGTACCCAGCCATGGCGTCAGAGGATGAACGGCAGACAGGAAGAGGGCTCTGGAAGGCCAGCTGGTCCACTGCAAACTCATAGGCATGGATCAGCCCCCGGTGCCTAAAGAAAGCACAGAGATGATGCCAGGTCAGACTGTATCACTGGCCCCCAACAGCTTCTGTCTTTGCAGGAGGAATTCATTTGAGACAGGACAGTGATTCACTTTAACAGATACATCCTTTAGGCTCACAGTGTGTCAGATATGATTCCAAGCCTGTAGCTAAATGGGCAGGCACATAGGTTCGATGGACACATCAAGTGCTGGAAGGCAAGGCCTTATGGGGAGGACATCCAGGGGCCAGATCAGCAATCTAATGACACAGGCACCCATGTCACCCAGCTCACTGAGGACTCAGCTCAGAGAACTGAGCTTTGGCACTGCAACTACAGTAGGTCCCTGGCCCTTTGAACCTCAGACCCCTCAGGGTGTAAGGCATGCCCTCCCTCTCTGTACAACTACCAGGGCACCCAGCCCTGATGCAGTGAGCTGCTGTGAGGCAGCTCTTCAGACAGGTGTCACTGGCTCCTGACACTCCACTACAGGGGTCCTCAAACTTTTAAACAGGGGGCCAGTTTATTGTCCCTCAGACCACTGAAGGGCTGGACTGCGGGCCCCAGGAGAAGTCACCTGCTAAGCAGGACAGGCAGCGGTGGCAAAAACACTCGGCGGGCTGGATAAATGTCCTTGGGGCCCGTGGGCCGTAGTTTGAGGACCCCTGCTCCACTGCATCCACATTTAAAGAGAATGGCCCTGCCTGAGGGTATAGCCCATTGGGGGCAGTGTGGCACAAGGGTTTCTATTAATAAATCATAATCAGATCAGGGTCATCTTCTGAACATGTACAAATCCAGCCCAGACCGACCAACTGACCTCCTGTGAGTAGTGAAGTTGTCCAGGTCGGCATTTCGCACTACTCTCTCATAGGGCACGTTGGCTGTGATGAGGCTGTGGTTGTTGAACGAGATGTGACGCACAGGGTGTCTGGAAGGCAATGGCAGAGAGGGTTCTCGTAAGGGCAGGTCCCATTGGAACCAAGTGTAGCCTGCATTTGCTGTGGCAGTGTCTTATCCCAGCACCCACAGCTATCGTGAGCAAGACCCCTCTTTAGGCACCACTTCATGAGGCACCCTGGTGGACTCCTCCAGGGTGTTCTGGACAGAAAGACCCAGCCCCACGAGACACAGCAGCAGTGTAGAGTGGACACCTGCCTCAGCTCTGCCACAGTGGCTGAGGTCCTTAAGCTCTCCAAGCAACAGCCTCACTCCATAGGGAATGGGGGCCAGTTTAGTGTTGATCTACAAAGGCCACCCTATTCCTAGAGTCTGGAGGGCTATGGATGATACACATATTCTGGTTTGTGAAAGCACATTCAAAATCTTGAAAGAAAACAGCTTCAGATTCATTTAACAGAGGCTTTCACTGCACTGAGCTAGGACTGGATATGAAAGATGTCATGTATAGGTGATACGTGCCCTCAAAGAAGTTCCTAACAAATAGAAAGGTATGACACACTTCCACAAAAAAGGCCAATGCTTCTATAGATGTTACAAGTTAGAATGAGTAGGACCCAGAATTAAACCTTTCCAATCCTATGTCAGACCTTATCTGATGAAATGATCTTTTTTGCTTATAAACAAAAATACTTTATTTTATGTAACCTAAAATAGACAATAAAATCATCAGGTAAACTCATGTTGGTATCTTTCTCTTTTAAAACTGTAGGATAATTATAAGTAATCCACTAACCTCTTTCCCACCCCAAATAAATAAGATCTGGGGAGTATGTGGGTGGCAGAAAAATTGGACCAGAAAGGGTGAAAGTGGGCGGGAGGGGGGAGAATAGGACCTTACCAAGAGCCAGTGCTGCTCCTGGGATGGCCAGGGGCAGGCTTCTTGGCTAGCATAGGGGATTCTCTTGGGAGTGATGAAGTTATGAAAGAGTCGGAGCCCTGCCCTATCAGTCCAGGACTAGGGGCACTCACTGGAGGGAAGTGGTAGAGGACCTGACTGTGGTGCGGTGAGTGGTGATGTAAGCCTAGGCCAGGAGAATGTAGTAAGAAAGACTTAAGGGGAAAGAACAACAGGTGCTAAGGATCTACTTTGGGCTCTGTTGGTACCAGCAATAGACGGGAAGAACCTAGGGGGTTAGCTGAAGAGACAGAGGCGGTGCAGGACATGAAATTGACCAAACCAGCCAGACTAGAGCTTCGGAGAGTCAATATTGGCAGCGTGGTTTGGGAGGCAAGGACCTGAGTCAGTGAACTCAGAGCAGGTGACTTGAGCAACATAGGCATCAGTCTTTGTTCTGTGTTCATAAAAATGGTAAGCAGTGGGCAGCAGTGCAACCTGGGAAAGACCTCACGTGCCTGGGCCTTGCCTGAATGGCCCATCTGAGGAAGTACAGGCCTAGGGAACCACTAACCCAAGGAGGTGGCCACCTTCTCTGGATAGCATTGGGCACTGTCCTAGAAGCTGGCAATCCACTTTTATTATTTAATTTCAGATTAATATGAGGGTACAAACCATTAGGGTTACATTGTTTCTGTTTGTTAGCTAAAGTTCAAGTTGTAGTTGAGCTCTTCACCCAGAAGGTGTGCTGTATACCTTAAATTGTGCCTATTAGGTGATAACACACCAATTCTCGTCCTTCTTTTCCCCTCCCCCCACTTGAATTTGTGTTTTTCTCTTGTGTGGGTATGCCGTTCATCAACTGGTTTGACATTAGTATTGAATATACTTGATACTTGCTTTTCATTCTTGTGATACTTTACTAAGGAGAGTGTTCAACTTCATCCAGGTGAAGACAAAAGATGTAAAGTCTCCATCTTTATTTATGGCTGAATAGTGCCAGTCAACTTTTAAAACAAATATTGGGTCTTCCTCAAAGGCAAATGCTTCTGAGAGTCCAGCGTGGGAGTTTTAGTTGCCTTTTGGCACCACCTGGTGGCCAGTCTGTGTATCACCAGGGATATCAGAGAAAGGGCCGACGTACCTATTTGTGGCATCAAGGAAATCAGAAATCAACAGGCAGTGTGGATGTCACCCAGTACCTAATCTAATAAAAGATGCTGACCACAGCACTCACCAACACTCCCCTCCAAGGAAGAAACCACTTTTTCAATTACCCTTGCTGCCTCTTGGAGACATCTGTCATGTTATTGACCTTGCACTTTAATGAAGACTGGCAACCATGGCAACATCAAAAATAAATAAATGGGATTTGATCAAACTAAAAACCCTCTGCACAGCTACGGAAACAACAGAACAAGCAGACAACCTACAGAATAGGAGAAAATATTTGTAAGCCCCACATGTGATAAAGAGCTCATAACTGGTATTTACAAAGAACTCAAGCAAGGGAGTGGGATCGAAGAAAAAAAAAACTCAAGCAAATCAGTAAGAAAAAAACAAATAGCTATTAAAAAGTGGGCAAAAGACATAACAGAAGCTTCTCAAAAGAAGAAAAACAAATATCAAGAAACATATGAAAAAATGTTCAACATCACTAATCATCAGGGAAATACAAATTAAAACCATAATGAGAGGTCAGGCACTGTGACTCACGTATGTAATCCTAACATTCTGGGAGGCTGAGATGGGAGGAGCACCTGAGGTCAGGAGTTCAAGAGCAAGAAACCATATTTACTAAAAATAGAAAAATTAGCTGGGTGTTGTGGTGGGCACCTGTAGTCCCAGCTGCTTTGGAGGTGGAAGCAAAAGGGTTGCTGGAGCCCAAGAGTTTATGGTTGCTGTGAGCTATGACGCCACAGTACTCCATCCAGGGGTGACAGAGTGAGACGCTGTCTCAAGCAAGCAAACAAACAAACAAGGCCAGGTGTGGTGGCTCACACCTGTAATCCTAGCACTCTGGGAGGCCGAGGAGGTAGACTGCCTGAGCAATACTAAAACCCCATCTCTAAAAATAGCCAGGCACTGTGGCAAGTGCCTGTAGTCCCAGCTTGGGAGGCTGAGGCAAGAGAATCATGTGAGCCCAGGAGTTTAAGGTTGCTGTGAACTGTGATGCCACAGTACTCTACCAGGAGCAAAAAAAGTGAGACTATGTCTCAAAAAACAAACAAACAAACCCACAAATAATGAGATATACTACTGGGTACCTACCCAAAGGAAAAGAAGTCATTTTATCAAAAAGACACCTGCCCTCAAATGTTTATAGCAGCACAATCACAATTGCAAAGATGTAAAATCAACCCAGCTGTCCATCACTTCAAGAGCAGATTAATAAAATGTGGTGTATGTATATACCATGGATGTACAAAATGTGGTACATGGAGCATACATGCACCATAAAAAAGATGGATTAATACCTTTTGCAACAATCTGGATGGAACTGGGAGACCATTCTCCAAAGTGAAGTATCACAAGAATGGAAGAACAAACGGCCCATGTACTCACTGTGAAGGTGGAACTAACCGGTGAGCACACAAATGCACAGAGGGAGGGAAAAATCAGTGAACAGCTGCTGGTTTGGGGGAAGAGGAAGGTGAATAAGCCATCCTAAGGGGTACTATGAACTCTATTTTGGGTGACAGGCAAACATATAGCTAGGACTCAAACATTACAAAAATGATCCATATAACCTAAAACATTTGTACTCCCTTAATATTTGGAAAAAAAAGAACACTGTACAGTTTCCCATAGGTCTAGCAGAACACAGCTCAGCTTATGTGTGAAGGCCCTGGCCAGGGTGTCTCTTTACTGTGCTTCTGAGGGACAGCTGGGGAGGAAAACCATTACTTTTCTTCCCACCTGCCTGGAGAGCAGGGTCTCACAGGCAATGCCTATTGGGCCCAGGGGATGTGGGAAGGTGGAGGAAACACCAATTCCTCCACCGAGGAGGGATGGTCTCTAGTCAGATCTTGCCCCAGGCCAGGCTGCCTCTGCTGTAAAGGTCAGCAGTAGGCTTGCCTGAAAATTTTTAACCAGCCAAGCCCCACCAGCAACCCTAAGGCCATCAGGCTTGTGCTTGGAATAGTATCTGTTTATCTCCCAAATATTAGTGTAGCTGAAACTACAAACTCCTCCTTAGTTGAAGCCAGATTACCTTCAGTCCTAAGTGCCCTTTTATCTAAAGTGTAAGCAAACTCAAGTCCATGATCTCTGGGCAGAAGTTCAGAGGGTGGCAGGCCTGGGCTTAGCCCTTCCTTTTACTTATGATAGGCAGAGGGGACAGCCTGCACCTCAAAGGGGAGTCACATCATAGTTGAGCTTCCTACATTTCTGAGTTACCTTTTCTGTTTATTAAGATGGGAAATTCCTAAAATAACCAGAATAGCACTTGTAAGGAATTCATTCCATTCTTAAAGAAATATGGGCCTGGAAAACAATGACCAGGTATGAATTATGGCAATTTTAAGGATGTAAGAGAGAACTGCATTTCCTCTGACTAGTACCATTTCCAAACATGAGTATCCTCATCTAAAAAGTGGAGACAGGACAGTAGTTGCTCAGAGGATTACAGTGAGGACTCAAATGGTGAGGCCTGGGAGGCACTCAGCATAGTATCTGGCTCAGAGGTGGATCAGTCCTGTCCTTGCTGTTTGGCGGCTGCTACTAAAAACTCCTGAGGACCACCTTACCTGGAATGTACCTCCCACAGCTTCTGGTTCATCCGATAATCCCACACAGACACCAGGCCTTCCTCACCACCACTGACAATTTTCCAGTCGTCCATCTGGATGGCAGAGACCCCAAGTTGGTGGGCAGACAATGACAGAGCAATTTTATCAGTGCGGAGATCATGAATTCTCACCCTGGAAGACCCAAGAAGAATAGGGACAGGAATTAAGATCAGAACAAATCCTGAAATTACCAATTCCTCTTTAGTTATACTGGTTTGTGCTCAATTTCCTATGTAGAACTCCTTTGGTTGCAAGCATCTATGAACATAATATCAAACTTTCATCTCCCGATCAGTACACAGTCAGAGAGTACCCAGAGCCCTTTAAATCAGAATGTTTTAAAAGCACAGGGAACAAGAAAGACCAGAACAAGGATATTGGCTGCCCTCATGCCCACCCGGTCTGGTCAACAGGAAAAAGGCACCTGTGTCCTGTATAAGGAAGTTGAGATCAGACTAGCTTTGTGTCTCCATGTGGGGGCTGGCCTGAAAAGCCTGTCCCAAAGGTTAAGTTCACCACCCAGCTGGTGGTGTAACAACCTGCTAAGAGCAAGAGGAAAATCAACTGTACATCCCAAATCCTGCCTGGCTAAGGAAATAACACTTTGGGGTGTTTTAATACAACTTTGTGAGTCCATCACCATCTTGCTAAAATTTAGAAAGGGAAAATTTTGATAGTTGACTGAGCGCCACAGCACTGTGATAAGAGTAAGTGAATCCCGGCAATTACTTCAGTCTTGAGATAATCATTTGCCTTATGATAATGTGAATGTCTGTAAAAACCTCTTTAAAAATGACTTTTATATGCTGAATTTTCTTTCTTTTTTTTTTTTTTGAGACGGAGCCTCAAGCTATCCCCCTGGGTAGAGTGCCATGGCATCACAGCTCATAGCAACCTCCAACTCCTGGGCTCAAGTGAGTCTCCTGCCTCCGCCTCCCAAGTAGCTGGGACC
>CAUYQV010159922.1:0-17384 GCA_963574575.1 Galagoides demidoff | reverse complement strand
TACTCGCTTGTGCCCAGGTGTTGGAGGTTGCTGTCAGCTGAGATGCCATGGAACCCTACCCAGGCGTATAGCTTGAGGCTCTGTCTCAAAAAAAAAAAAAAAAAAAAAAATTCAGTCTGGAGGCTCAGGCAGGTAGATGACCTGAGCTCACAGGTTCAAGACTAGCCTGAGCAAAAGCAAGACCCCGTCTCTAAAAACAGCCAGGCTTTATGGTGGGCACCTGTACTCCCAGCTACTTGGGAGGCTGCACCAAGAAAATCACTTGAGCCCAAGAGTTTGAGGTTGCAGTGAGCTATGATGTCATAGCACTCTACCAAGGGTGACACAGTGAGACTCTGTCTCAAAAAAAGAACAGCAAAAATTGGGCAGCACCTGTGGCTCACATAGGTAGGGCGGGGCCCCATATACCAAGGGTGGGGGGTTCGAACCTGGCCCCTGCCAAACTGCAACAAAAAAATAGCCAGGTGTTGTGGCGGGCACCTGTAGTCCCAGCTACTCAGGTAAGTAAGACTCTGTCTCTAAAAAAAAAAAAGAAAAAGAAAATAATTTAATGGATTTCACTGCCATCAACTATGTTTAAAAAAAAAAAGAAATAAATTAATTGGAGGCCATAAGGTCTGTCCCAATTTTTTTTTTTTTTTTGAGAAGAGTCTCAAGCTGTTGCCTTGGGTAGAGTGCCATAGCATCATAGCTCACAGCAACCTCCAACTCTTGGGCTCAAGAGATCCTCTTGCCTCAGTTTTTTTTTATTTTTAGTAGAGATGGGGGTCTCACTTTTTTCTCAGGCTGGTCTCTAACTCATGAGCTTAAGCTATTCACCCGCTTCCCCCTCCCAGAGTATCCCAATTTTTTAAAATTATTTTTTAGCCAGGCATGGTGGCTCACATCTGTAATCCCAGCACTCTGGGATAAAAATAGCCAGGCATTGTGGTGGGTGCCTGTAGTCCCAGCTACTTGGGAGGCTGAGGCAAGAATCACTTGAGCCCAAGAGTCTGTGGTTGCCATAAGCTATATGACACCAAAGCACTCTATTGAGGGCAACAAAGTGAGACTCTGTCAGAAAAAATAAAATAAAAATTATTTTTATTGTGATCATTAGACTTTGAAAAACCTAGGAAGTGGGGAAAAATTCAAGAAAGCAACCAAGAACTATGTGTCAAGGAGAAATCCCAGACAGAGTGTAGCTCTCATTAAACTTTACCCGTATAACCCATAAAATCCAATCAGACTCTTTAAGGCAGTAACTTTTCTCAGAAGGTCATGACCTAATGTTAATTTTCTTTTTGAGACAGAGTCTCACTGGGTCTCCCTCAGTAGCCTGCTGGCATCATGGCTCACAGCAACCTCAAACTCTTGGGCTTAAGAGATGCTCTAGCTTCAGCCTCCTGAGTAACTGGGACTACAGACACCCGTCATGCCCAGCTAGTTTTAGAGATGAGGTCTCACTCTTGCTCAAGCTGATCTTGAACCTGTAAACTCAGTGCAATCCGCCTGTCTCAGCCTCCCAGAGTGCTGGGATTACAGGCGTGAGCCACCATGCCTGGCCCTAATATTAATTTTTTATCTGCAGTAAGTGAAAAGACCTGATGTATGGTGTGTATGAAAATGGGGTTCAAAAATAGTTAAGAAAGACAAACCTGAGAAAGTGCTGGATGATAATGAGTTGCTGAATCTGCCACTACCTGCAGCAGCCGCACACCAACTCGGTATCAGTACAAAGCTCTTTCCCACCACTTCCTCCCGCACTATCTCACTCACTTTTTATCCACTGGTTATCTTAATCACTCTGCTTTTCCTGTTACCACTCTTAAGTCAGGTTTGCTATCAGAAGATTCATCACCCTCCATAGTCATCTGTACTGGATGACTTTTATGCTTATAATTTTCACACAAAGGCTATTGCTTGAACAATAAGAAAATGGAACAATTACGTAAGAAATTTTAATAATGAAAATAGAATAATCTCCAATCTGCTCTACCAGTTTTCTGCAAAACTGTAGGACTGCTTTATGTTAAGAACTTACTGCCCTGGCTCAGCGCCTGTGGCTCAATCGGCTAAGGCACCAGCCAGCCACGTACACCTAAGGTGGCGGGTTCAAATCCCCAGCCCGGGCCCGCCAAACAATGATGGCTGCAACCAAAAAAAAAATGGCCGGGCGTTGTGGCAGGCGCCTGTGGTCCCAGCTACTTGGGAGGCGGAGGCAGGAGACTCGCTTGAGGCAGGAGCTCCAACGAGTTGGAGGTTGCTATGAGCTGTGATGCCATGGCACTCTACCCAGGGGGATAGCTTGAGGCTCCGTCTCAAAAAAAAAAAAAAATAGCCAGGTGTTGTGAGAGGTGCCTGTAGTTTCAGTTACTGCATAGGCTGAAGCAAGAGGATATCTTGAGCCCAACTATGATGCAATCGCACTACAGAGGGTGCCATGGTGAGTCTCTGTCTCAAAAAAAAAAAAAAAATTAAGCTGCTTCTCACATGGGCAACTCTGTGGTTCCAAGGTCAGCTTCAGGGATTTATATATACAGTTATTTAATGATAGTTAATCACTACTGAATAATTGAGATAATTATACTTGAGATCATATTTTCAGCAAAAGATTGTATTAGCCTTAGCTATAAGACATCGTTATTGTTTCCTATAATCAAGTCCCAGAACTAGCCGTGTCAGAATCATTTACTAAATTTAGATTTACTTACTAAATCACTTACTAAAATTTAGATTCCTTGGGTGGCTCCTGTGGCTCAGTGAGTAGGGCCCCAGCCCCATATATCAAGGGTGGTGGGTTCGAACCCTGCCCCGACCAAACTGCAATAACAACAAAAAAGAAAATAGCCAGGCATTGTGGCAGGCACCTGTAGTCCCAGCCTCTCGGGAGGCTGAGGCAGGAGAATCACCTAAGCCCAAGATCTGGAGGTTGCTGTGATCTGTGATGCCACAGTACTCTACTGAGAGCAACAGAGTGAGTTGCTCTCTCTAAAAAAAATAAATAAATAAAAATTAGAGGCTCAGTGCCTGTGGCTCAAGCAGCTAAGGCACCAGCCATATACACTTAAGCTGGCGGGTTCGAATCCAACCCAGGCCTGCCAAATGACAATGACAGCTGCAACCAAAAAATAGCCAGGCATTGTGGCAGATGCCAGTAGTCCCGGCTACTAGGGAAATGGAGGCAAGAGAATCACTTGAGCCCAGGAGTTGGAAGTTGCTGTGAGCTGTGATGCCATAGCACTCTACCTACAGTGACAGCTGGAGGCTCTGTCTCAAAAAAAAAAAAAAATTAGATTCTTTGGCCAGGCAAAGTGGCTCACACCTGTAATCCTAGCAGTCTGGGAGGCTGAGGTGGGTGAATTGCCTGAACTCACAGGTTCAAGACCAGCCTGAGTCAGAGCAAGAGCTCGTCTCTAAAAAAACCTAAAAATAGCCAGGTGTTGTGACAGGGGCCTGTAGTCCCAGCTACTTGGGAAGCTGAGGCAAGAGAATCGTTTGAGCCCAAGAGTTTGAGGTTGCTGTGAGCTACAAGGCCATGGCACTCTACCAACGGTGACAAAGTGAGACTCTGTCTTAAAAAAGAAAAAAAAATTCCAATTCCTTGGCTGTAGCCCAGACCTAATGAGGAAACTCTGGGGTAAGGTCCAGGAATCTCCATTTTAGTACATTACAGAACAAGAAGTTAAAGAGAAGGAGTACTGGAGCAGCTTTCACAGGGGAAGCATCCTGAGGCAGAAAGTTATTCTGTGCCTTTTGTCCCAAGGGGAATTCCGCCTGGGGACAGAGGGGCAAAAGGCTCATTCCCAGGAGTGTTAGGTAGCCTAGGAGCTGCCGCCCTCTCCCAGAGCTCCCTTTACTGGGAGGAGAATTCTGCTGGGTGCATACCAGCTGGGGGCTGAGGCTGCTAACCACAGTCTGGGGCTCTCAGGACTTAGAGGGAGGTCTCCTTAGATGAAAAGCACACCCTAATGACCCGGAGGAATATTCTAGATTGTCTCAAGGGAGGTGAGGCAAGGGAAAGAGAACTTGTTTAACTAGGAACACAAGACTGGGTGGGTGCACAGCAGTTCTTGGGGGATTTGAATGGAAAAACCCAAATGACTACTCCAGGGATGTGGTAATAGCTATTTATTCTGCAGTATAGAACCAGGGCCATCTCTCAGGAGCAGGACAAGTGGAGGGTAGAGCAAATACTCACCGATTCCTTCTCACATCCCAAGAAGGGTTATATCTTGGTGGCATCTGGTTACAATAAAAATTAAGTGCCTGCTTAGGGAGAAGCAATCCTTTTCTCCTATAACAGAAAAAGCATCTCTTCCCTGGGAAAATCCCCACATCGCAGGATAGAGACATGTTTGTATCTTGAACCTGCCATTAGTGCCGTCTTCCTATGGAGGGGATGAGAGGCAGGTGCCAGGTAGATGAGAGCTTCAGCTCCCTCCTCCCATATCTCCTTAGCAAGGCAGCTCAATATATCAAAATACAGCAGATACCAAAAAAAAAAAGAAACCACACATTTTAAGAAAGGAAAAAACTGTATTCAAATCATAATACTCAAGTCTTGTTTTACTTCTGCGATTACAAGAGGTGCTCAAATGTGACTTACATTCATCTTTTGTTATTGGCACACATTATTACAATTTTAATAGTTTTTTCCTTTCTTAAAATGTGTATACATGGTTGGCACCTTCTGTATATAGTCTACACACACAGTGTAGAGTCCAGTATGCCAGTGTACGTGCACAGAGCCTGTGGTGTCCTCAGCCACCGGCTGGAGGTTCAGGGACCTCCTTGCTGCCAAGCCAAATGGAAACATTTCATTCTCATCATTCTGCACCCAGCAGAATTCTCCTCCCAGTAAAGGGAGCACTGGGAAAGGAGAGGGTGGCAGCTCCTAGGCTACCTAACACTGCTGAGAATTCGCCTTTTGTCCCTCTGTCCCCAGGCGGAGTTCCCCATGGGACCAAAGGCACAGAATAACTTTTTGCCCCTCTGTCCCCAGGTGGAGTTCCCCTTGGGACCAAAGGCACAGAATAACTTTCTGGCTCAGGATGCTTCTTGATAGCATGGCATTTGACTCCTCCCTCCGTGACACTCTTTCCTCCTCTCCATCCCCAACAGCATACTTCCCTGTTCTTCTAACTCACCAGCCTTTCCTCTATTCCCTTTAAGGACTTTTTCATTGTCACCTGACAATGATCTTCAGGATTACAGCATAGAGGCTCGGTGCCTGTGGCTCAAGTGGCTAAGGCGCCAGCCACATATACCCAAGGTGGTGGGTTTGAATCCAGCCCGGGCCCGACAAACAACAATGACAGCTGCAACCAAAAAATAGCTGGGCGTTGTGGTGGTGCCTGTGGTCCCAGCTACTTGGGAGGCTGAGGCAGGAGACTTGCTTGAGCCCAGGAGTTGGAGGTTGCTGTGAGCTGTGATGCCACAGCACTCTCTCTACCCAGGGGAACAGCTTGAGGCTCCTGTCTCAAAAAAAAAAAAAAAAAAAAAAAAAGGATTACAGCATAGATTTCAGTCTCTGTAGGCACCCCAGGGCAATGGCATCCATTCTTCTTTTTTTTTTTTTTTTAATTATTTCAGGTTAATTTGAGGGCACAAAGAAATAGGTTAGGATGTTTACATTTGTTAAATAAAGTCCCTGTTATGATTGTGTCCCGCCCCCAAGAGGTGTACCATACACCCTAACATTGTCCCCATTAAGTGAGAGCACACCATCACCCCCCCACATTTCTCCCTTTCCCCCACCTTGAATTGATTTGAGTTTTTCGATTATGTGGGCCTATATTAGATCGTCTAAAAATATGGAATGTTTCACAAATTTGCATGTCATCCTTATGCAGGGGCCATGCTAATCTCCAACTTTAGTGTATGCGCTGCTGAATCCAGCATGGCATCCACTCTTAAGGTGTTACCCCTAGCATTCTGGGTGGCTGAGGCGGTAGATTGCCTAAGCTCACAGGTTCGAGACTGAGCCAGGGTGAGACCCTGTCTCTAAAAGTAGCTGGGTGTTGTGATGGGCGCCTGTAGTCCCAGCTTCTTGGGAGGCTGAGGCAAGAGGATTGCTTAAGCCTAAAAGTTTGAGGTTGTTGTGAGTTATGATGCTACTGTTGTGCCCAAGTTACAAGGTCCCCCATAAATTACTCTGAGACTGCTCCGATGCAAAAGGCAAGAGGCGGTTTTATTATCAGACTCAAGTCAGGGCCTTCTACTCTTCCCGTCGCAACAGGAGAGCAGAAGAGCCCCGATTCTAAAATGGAAGGGGGTTTTAAGGGGTACAGAAAGAAAGAAGGGAGGGGTAGTACTTGTCTTAAGCTGATTGGTCTGGGTAGATGCTGTACAAGGGGGCAAGTTTTGGGATGTGCGCACCGTGGAGCGAAGACAAAGAAAAGGAGGGGGGCGTTACGCAACTTCTCAGGTATGCAGCTTCTCTAAGTATAGCATAGGGAGTAAACACAATGTCCTTGAGATGCAGGTGCAGCCTGAAGCTCTGGGTATGGGCAGTTTAGGGAGTAGTTAAAATAAAGTTAGCTTTGGCCCTTACACTACAGCACTCTACTAAGGGCAATGAAGTGAGACTCTGTCTCCAACAGTAACAACAAAAACAAATAGTGGCAGGTTCAAATCCAGCCCGGGCCCACCAAAACAACAATGACGGCTGCAACCAAAGTATAGCTGGGCATTGTGGCAGGCGCCTGTGGTCCCAGCTACTTGGGAGGGTGAGTCAGGAGACTCACTCGAGCCCAGGACTTGGAGGTTGCTGTGAGCTGTGATGTCACAGCACTCTACCCAGGGCGACAGCTTGAGGCTCTGTCTCAAAAAAAAAAAGTCCCAAGAAGTTTAAAATGAAAAGTAGCAGTCCCCAGTCCTGTCCTTTCGTAGTCACTCCCCTCAATCATGGAGAAAAGCTGGTTATGTTGTAATAATATGTTTTTATCACTTTTTAAATTTATCAATTAAAAGCATTATCTATGACTTTTCCACTGATAGTAAAAGATTTAGCTGACTTATCACACCCTGCTTCCCCTCCTCATTTCTAATGTTATGTCACCAATATAGTTGAACACTTTTTTGTTACACCATATATGTAACACGTGTATGTACAATATATATGCATATGCATGTGTTGCCCCATTTCTTTTATTTTTATTTTATTATTATTATTATTTTTGAGACAGAGTCTCACTTTGTTGCCCTCAGTAGAGTACTGTGACATCACAGCTCACAGCAACCTCAAACTCTTGGACTTAATTTGTTCACTTGGCTCAGCCTCTCAAGTAGCTAGGACTACAGGCGCCTGCCACAACACCCAGCTATTTCTAAAGAAAAGGTCTCACTCTGGCTCAGGTTTGTCTCCAACCTGTGAGCCCAGGCAATCCACCCACCTCGGCCTCCCAGAGTGCTAGTGCTAGGATTACAGGTGTGAGCCACCACGCTCAGTCTGTTGTCCCATTTCTTGACCACCCACTGAGATAAGATATTAGTACTAGTATTTTCCTGTCTTTTTTCAGAGCCTCAAGCTGTCCCCCTGGGTAGAGTGCTGTGGCATCACAGCTCACAGCAATCTCTAACTCCTGGGCTCAAGCGAATCTTCTGCCTCAGCCTCCCAAGTAGATGGGACCACAGGCGCCCACCACAACACCCGGCTATTGTTTGGGTTGCAGCCATCATTGTTGTTTTGGCAGGCCCGGGCTGGATTCGAACCCACCACCTTAGGTGTATGTAGCTGGTGCCTTAGTGGCTTGAGCCACAGGCGCCGAGCCAGTATCTTCCTGTCTTTTCCTTTTACCTTTCTTTTCCTCATCATCCTCACACATTGTCTGTATTTTCCCTTATGCATTGTCAGGAGTTGATAAATATACATTCTATATATGTAGTCATAATTAAGTTCTTGTATCTCTGTCTAGGGGGAGATTCAGAACGTTAGTAATCAATAAACAGTACCTACGTTACAATGATTGTCTAAGTATTGCCTACTATTATGATTATTTTCCTTTCCTGAACAGATTTTTGTTCCTCCTGGAGTTTCTACTAGCCTTTTCTCCCTAAATATTTGGCCTTAACATCTTCTGATTGTTGGACCCACCTCATAACCATCAACTCTATAGAATTCCTGCTCCTGTTCTGACTAAATGTTTTCTGGGTCTAATGCTCAGCTACCTCCTTGAGACTTCTCATCCCTACTCCTGCAGAGTGTCTCCATTCTTTTTTTTTTTTTTTTTTTGAGACAGAGCCTCAAGTGGTCACCCTGGGTAGAGTGCTGTGGCATCACAGCTCACAGCAACCTCCAACTCCTGGGCTTAAGCGAGTCTCTTGCCTCAGCCTCCCAAGTAGCTGGGACCACAGGTACCCACCACAATGCCTGGCTATTTTTTGGTTGCAGCTGTCATTGTTGTTTGGAGGGCCCAGGCTGGATTCGAACCCACCACCTTAGGTGTATGTGGCTGGTGCCTTAGCCTCTTGAGCCACAGGTGCTGAGCCAAGTGTCTCCATTCTTTACTGCATCCCATACTTGTTTTTTTTGTGGAGGTAGTCTCACCTTATTGCCCTCGGTAAATTGCTGTGGCGTTACAAGCTCACAGCAACATCTACCTCTTGGGCTTAGACAATTCTCTTCCCTCAGCCTCCCAAGTAGCTGGGACTATAGGCACCCACCACAATGCCAGGCTATTTTTTTGTTGCAGTTTGGCCAGGGTCAGGTTTGAACCCACCATCCTTGGTATATGGAGCCGGCGCCCAACTCACTGAGCCACAGGTGCCGCCCCTATTATATATATTTTTTGAGGCAGAGTTTTAGAGTGCCATGGTGTCACAGCTCACAGCAACCTCCAACTCCTGGGCCTAAGCCTTTCTTGCCTCATTCTCTTGCCTCAGCCTTCCAAGTAGCTGCGACTATAGGTGCCTGCCACAACGCCCTGCTATTTTTTGTTGCAGTTTGGCCAGGGCTGGGTTTGAACCTGCCACCCTTGGTATATGGGGCAGTGCTCTACCCACTGAGCCACAGGTGCCACCCCCATACTTTTTTATTATTAAGAAAAATTTTAGGGTCAGCGCCTGTGGCTCAAGTGGCTAAGGCACCAGCCACATACACCTAAGGTGGCAGGTTCGAATCCAGCCCAGGGCCACCAAAACAACAATGATGGCTGCAACCAAAAAATAGCCAGGTATTGTGGTGGGCGCCTGTGGTCCCAGCTACTTGGGAGGCTGAGGCAAGAGACTCGCTTGAGCCCAGGAGTTGGAGGTTGCTGTGAGCTGTGATGCCACGGCACTCTACCCAGGAGGACAGCTTGAGGTTCTGTCTCAAAAAAAAAAAAAAGAAAAATTTTAATTAAAAAGGTTACATGTGAACATCATGATGGCTCATGCCTGTAATCCTAGCACTCAGGAAGGCTGAGGTGGGAGGATCACTTGCTCAGGAGTTTGAGACCAGCCTGAGCAAGAGTGAGACCCTGTCTCTACTAAAAGTAGAAAAACTAGCCAGGTATTGTGGCGAGTGTCTGTAGTCCCACCTACTCAGGAGGGTCACACAGGAGGATCACTTGAGCCCAGCAGTTTGAGGTTGCTGTGAGCTAGGCTGATGCCATAGCACTCTAGACTGGGCGACAGAATGAGATTATGTATCTATCTATATATATACATATATATATACATATATAAAAGAAGTTATGTGTGCTTATTATAATGAGTCAAATCTAGAGATATATAAAAATCTTTCATTCTCCTTCAATTTTGCATCCTGAGACAACTAGTGTTAATTGTGGGTGGTGTCTTCCCCACCTTCATCTGTGCCCCAGCTATTTTTTGGTCGCAGCCGTCATTGTTGTTTGGCAGGCCGGACTGGATTCAAACCCGCCACCTTAGGTGTATGTGGCTGGCATCTTAGCCACCTGAGCCAGAGGCACCAAGCCTTTTTTTTTTTTGAGACAGAGTCTTTATCGCCCTCTGTACAGTGCCATAACGTCACAGCTCACAGCAACCTCCAACTCTTGGGCTTAGGTGATTCTCTTGCCTCTGAGTAGCTGGGACTACAGGCACCTGCCACAATGCCTGGCTGTTTGTTACGGTTTGGCTGGGGCCAGGTTTGAACCCACCACCCTCGGTATATGGGGTTGGCGCCATACTCACTGAGCCACAGGTGCTGCCCATCACTATGGTTTCTTCTTGACCTTGTAATTCATTTTGATGAAGGGCAGACCAATTGTGGGAAAGTGTTTCTGAATATCAGGGAGGTCCTGAGCCTTGGTAGAGGTCCACCTCTCACTGTCTTTAGCCGAGCCAATGAGAAAAGACCTAATTCCTGGCCCAGAGAACTAGTCTTGCAAAAGGGTTGTGTTTCTGAAACCAAAAGCCTCATACAGATAACAAACAAGATGTGTCGCACTGCGGTTGGGCTGTTTTGTAATAACACTTGTTTCCTTTCTTTTGTAATTTCAGGTTCAATGAGTCTTTACCTAGACAAGAGATAAGCGGGTCCAGTGACCATGCTCATGTACAGAACTAATGTCTAGGCTCTGAGTTAATTTAAATCTCCACTTCCACTTCTTGGTACAGTACATTAGTAAAGTTTCTCAAACATTTCTTTTGTGCACAGTCCCCGCACTGGGCCTGTATAGAAACCCAGCTTCCAGTAGTGGGGGCCAAGGGTGGGATTCAGGTAATCCAGGCTTGGGAACTCAGAAAGGGAAGCCTATAAACTCAGGGAGCTGGAGAGGCCTGGAAACCTCACAGAGGTGAGGCTTGAGGACAAGAAAGGTCAGGAAGGAAAAGAGGCTGTATGTGAAGATGAGGATGCAGGCTGGTGTGGCCCAGTGGTACTCAGGTACAGAGGGACAAAGGGGTGGAGGGTGTGGGTGAAGGAGGCCAATGCCACCGGAGCTGCTCCCTGACCCCCATCAGCCACCTGGAACAGGGGTCAGGGATGTTGTGCTTATTCCTTGGGTAGCCTCCCTGGGGAGTCTTTGGGAATAATCTGATATGAGACTTTCGGGAATAATTTGTTACTTAGAAATTTAGGGACTTTAAAACACATTATCATCACTCCTTGGCCTTTTGGCTAAGATCAAGTAGGTAAAAAACACATTGTCCCTAAGTGACTTTGGCTAAAGTCAACATTCACATTTCCGTGGGATAGAAGTCATAGAATCCCAGCCACTGGCCTTGTGGGAAACAGGTGAGCACAGCATTGTCATGTTGTCAGGTAGAACTGGACTATAGTCTTCACCTGGGCTCATGTCAAGACTTTGAAATTGGTGGCAGGGCCATTCTTTTCCATCCTTTGAGGAAAATGTACAATAGTCATTTTTAATTGAGCATCATGGGAGGAATTTAAGGAAGAGTCTTGACCCAGAATGCCAAAATGTCCTGGTGTCTGAAGCATTTGGTTATGCTTCAAACCACTAGACCACACTTCCCTGTTAGACAGGGTTGGGAGGAGGATTGAGGGGGGAGACTGAGGAGGAGGCTGAGGGCATGGGGTGAAGAGGAGAGGAGAGGGGAGGGGAGGGGAGACTGGGCCCAGGGGACCCCCACAAGAGCAGGGCTCTTTGTGAGTAATGTGTGCTCTATTCTCTCCATTGTACATACAAGGACATGGAGACTAAAGGTCACAGAGCTAGAAAGTGGCAGGCGTCTGGCTTAAAAATTCAGAGGACTACAAAACCCAGGTCTCAGCCACAGCCACCTTCCTTTGCAAACAACCAGAAAAAAGCCCAAATGCTACAAGCACTGGGAGAATTCATTATCAGCAGATTCCCCAGCCCTCTCCAGAGATTCAGGTTTAGTGGGTCTGGGGTCCTGGCATCTATGTTTTCAATGCAGATTTGGCCTCCCTTAAAGAGCCAGTGGTCTGGCAGGTCTGCCCTAGGTGGAGAGGGAAGGGTTTCTGCTGAGAGCCTGGTAGGGAGGCTCTTGATGAGTCAGATGGGGGGGACAGTAAACAAGAGGAAGTTGTGTTCTTTCTGTGGAAACTTCCGTGAACACTGAGTTGAATGCAGCCTACGTCACCTTATGAAGCTATGGAAACTGCCACTTGCTGACTTCACTCGTCCCACACCCTCTTGCTGCTGATGTCAACACCCACAATCTCAGCTGCCCTCCGAGCTGTGGCTGGGCCGAGGGGACCTGACAGAGTCCTGAAGCGCAGCTTCTGAGGCACACCATGCTGTGAATCCCATGAGTGGGCATCCTCCCCCTTCTCTGTTCTCAGACTCTTCTGCTGCAGAATGAAGGAGCTGGACTCAGTCTTTAGCCCATAAATCTGTCCCCGCTACAGGGATTTTTTTTTTACCTTTTTTGGGGTGGGGGGGAAGACCTCTCTGAAAGTCCAATAAAAAAAACTATTAACTCTCTCCTGAGGAAAAAGTACATGCACCCAAATATTGGCTAACAATTTCAGAGAAATTAATGGACATCTCCAAGCTCATTCATGAAGTCCTAAGGGGCCGAGGCCCATGGTCATCACTGCTGCTCAGTCTGGAAGCCTCTGTGACTGTGCCCTCCTATACAGCAGGCTCAGTCACTTGTGGTCACTCACACTGTGGCTGGTCTGAACTGGGAGGTGCCATGATGCAAAGCATACACTGGATCCGGAAGATTCAGAGGGAAAGAAGAGTCTAAAATACCTCATGAAGCCGGCCGCAGTGGCTCACATCTGGGTAATCCCGGCACTTTGGGAGGCTGAGGAGAGTGGATTGCTTGAGCTCAGGAGTTGGAGACCAGCCTGAGCCAGAGCGAGACCCCTTCACTACTAAAAATAGAAAAATTAGCCTGGTGTTGTGGCAGGCACCTGTAATCCCAGCTACCTAGGAGGCTGAGCCGAGAGGATCACTTGAGCCTAAGAGTTTGAGGTTGTTGTGAGCTATGATGCCACCGCACTCTACCAAAGGTGACTAAGTAAGACTCTGTCTCAAAAAAAAAAAAAAAAAAAGAGGCTTTCTTGAGCCCAAGAGTTTGAGGTTTCTGTGAGCTGTGACGTCATGGCACTTGACCCTGGGCAATGAAGTGAAACTGTCTCAAAAAATAAATAAATAAATAAAACAAAAATAAAATAAAATATCTCATGAATAGTTTTTCCATTGATTATGTATTTATGTGTTAAATATATTATTAAAATTAAATTTGCCTCTTTCTTTTTATGTTTTCAAAGTATAATTTCAAAGAACATTTGAAATGTAATATGTGACTGGTATTATGTATTGACTGGGCAGCGCTGATCTATGAGGACATCTGTCTGTGGGGACTCATCCATTCAGCCACCCCGGACCCTGCACTTCCTCTTTCTGGAAAATGTAGTTACGAGAAGTAGGCAGGGAAATCTTTGCAGAAACAATCTGTAAGTTGTGTTTTCCTAGTAAGATTAAAAGCTCTCAGTAGGGCACCTGTCATCCCAGCTACTGGGGAGGATCCTTGAGCCCAGGAGTTTGATGCCACCCTGGGCAACAGCAAGACCCCATTCCTAAAAAAAGAAAGAAAGGAAGGAAGGAAAGAGAGAGAGAGAGAGAGAGAGAGAGAAGATTAAAAGAAGCTCTTTCAGGGCAGGGAGATGTTTAATGCTTCTGGATCCCTCCTGGATGGGCACCCAGTAAGTGGAGGGATCCATTTTTGCCCACCTAGGAGACTGGAGTTTCAGGTAACATTGGTGTGTAGTTTCTTAGGGCTGCCCTAACAAAGTACCACAAACTGGATGGCCTGCAACAGCATTCTTTCACAATTCTAGAGGCCGGAAGTCCAAAATCAAAATGTCAGTCTGGCCATGCTCCTCAGAAGGCTTTGGGGGAGGACCCTTCTTTCCCTTTTCCCAGCTCCTGGTGGTTGCTGGCAATCCTTGCAGACACATCGCCCAGATCTCTGCCCTCAGGGTCACATGGCTTTCTTTCTCTGTCTTTCTCTCTGTGTCCAAATCTTTCTCTTCCTAAAAAGACATCAGTCACTGGATTAGAGCCCAGCCTAATCCAGTATTACCTCATTTTCACTTGATTATATGTACAAAGAATCTATTTCCAAATAAGGTCACATTCTGAGATTCCAATGGACATGAATTTGGGGGGGGGGACACCGTTCAACCCAGTTCAATTGGTAAGTATATTTTATGAGACAGTTATTTCCAAGGAGTCTGGTTGTCTAACTCAAAGAAGGAGCAGAACAGGGTGCTAATGTTTGCCAGGCACTGGTGTAGACTCTAAGGACACAACGATAACATCAAACAGTCTTTGCCCGTGGAGCTCACGGGCTGGTGGTGGAGACAGACAGTTAATACTTCAGTATATTCCAGGATATAATACGATGTTGGGTTCAAGTAAGCAGGGTAGGAAGACAGAAACAGGGTGGTAGGCTATTTTGATAGGAAAGGATGGGCAGGGAAGAGCACTCTGAGGTGACATTGGGTAGCAGAAGTACCTGGGGCTAGGGTTGCAGCTCAGAGACGAGAGCAAGAGCAAAGCCTTGGAGTAAGGAACGTACTTGACAAGTTCAAAGAACACAGGCAGACTGCAGAGGATGTGAGCTGCCCATAGAGAGAAGTGAGCAGGCCCGGGCTGGGAGCTGGATATTGGGCTGCTCAGTCCAGAGCTGCTGGTCGGGGGTGGGATGGGGTGGGTGGCAGGAAAGGGGACTTCCAAGGCTTACTGACCCCAGGTTTCACTTCCTCCAGCCCCACATCCTGTACTATCTGGCTGGGATGAGGCCAGTTAACTTCTGGCTCTCACTGGAACAGTCCAGCGCTGTAGTCCTTGTCTTTTCAAGATAATGGAACAGAACCAGGTCTTTGCTACTCAAAGAAACTCAAGGTCCTAAAGCCCTTCCCTCACTTCTTCATTGCTTCTCTCAGGGATGTTTTCACTCTGACTCTCCAGCATTTGAAGCTAGCTTGTGCATTCCTCTGGATGGGGGCGAATGTCCCCACGGCCCTCCCCCTTGGTGCCGGATAGGAAGGTAGGCTTTCTACCTGAGTGCATCCCACTTCAAAAACTGCCTCTTTACTTTGCCCATCTCCCTCCTATAATTTCCTTATATACTTTGTGTTCCTTAGTGCTCCCCACCCCCACCCCATCCTACTACACAGTGAGCTCCATGAGGGCAGAGGTGGACCTTTTCTTTTTTGATATAGCACTTAGTACAATGAGGCACACGTAGGTCCTCAAAAAATATTTGTGGGGCCAGATGTGGTGGCTTATGCTGGAAATCCCAGCATTTTGGAAGGCTGAAGTGGGAGGATTGCTTCAGTCCAGAAGTTAGAGACCAGCCTGGGCAACACAGAGAGATTTATCTCTACCAAAAAATAGAATAATTATGCCCGAGAACATGGGCTCATGCCTATAACCCTAGCATTTGGGGAGGCTGAGGCAGGAGGATTGCTTGAGGCCAGGAATTCAAGACCAGCCTGAGCAACACAGTGACACCCTGCCTTTACAAAAAGTAAAAAAGTCGGTTGGATGTGGTATGAGTTAGGTGGGGAGGGACTATGACTGGACTAGGTCATGAGGCCCAGAAGAGAGAGTGAGCACAAGTGGGCAGGTGTGACAGCTTGGGAGGCCCAACCCAAGAAAGGGTATTGCCAAGCCAAGGACAAGAGGAATATGGATTGAAGGTGGCTTCTGTGGCATTCTCTGTGCCGAGCACAAGGTGTGGCTGACCAGTACCCAGCAGACAGTTCTGATGAGTGGGCAGCAATGCTCTGGCTCCAGTCTCGGGCAGAGCTGAGGCTCACCCTGGCCCCTGCCCTCTTCCCTTTGAGGGCTCATTCCCATCAATTGCTCTCCTACCTGATGGCTTTTGGGTTTGTGGCACAGTAGACTCTAAAATCCCCTGAGGAACCTTAAGAAACTCAGGATGCTGTGTGGCCAGGTTTGAGAACCACTATGCCCGTGTTGTGGAAGGACCCAAGATAAAGATTCTTAACTCTGTAGCTCCACAGATAGAATTCAAGGGAGTCAGTAAATTTGAATGGAAATAAAATTAAACCTTGATTTTTTTTTCACTAACCTCCAATTGAAATAGAGAATTTTCTTCTTTTATGGATCTACGTGTCAGACCCCAGCAGTGTCAACCTTAAAAAAATCGCAGGTATTTTCATATCACTTTATGGATGTGATTGGTATCTTGAACTACACATATCATTTAAGCTCATTTCTACTTCAAAATTAAGATAATTATTAGACCTTCTCCTGAGAGCTCGTGTGGTGAAAATAATATGGAGTCAGTCAAGCTAGGGGCTACTTGTTGTAGGAATCAGGCCCAAGGGAGAGAAAGAGCACCCAAATACCTTGTTTATAAGAGCTTTTATCCACCGGCTGGAAGCTTATGATGTGGAAGGTTCCAAACGGCTGTGCTCCCCAACCAGCTTGGTCTTTCCCTTTTTATCTCCAGTCAAAAAGTTTAACCCATAGGTTCCTTTTTCATCTGCCAGTTTGAATCAACTGGCAGATGCTGTTCCAGCCCCCACAGAACCACAGAATTTCATAGAAGTGGAAATTTCCAAGTTCTAGGAAGTTAAGTTTACAAATTCTCAAGAGCTCAGTCACCACGGAGAGGACCCTGCAGGTGTATCCTTGTGGTCTCCTTGAGAAGACCTGTTCTCCCAGACCTCACCTTTCTCGGGTATCCGCTCTCAGCACGACACAGCTAGTCTGGTTGGTTTAGGTCCTAAGTGACCTTTACCCCCGTCTCCCATTTTTGTTGTTTTGTAAACTTGGCTCCTACCCTACAGATGTCTATTTTGAGTAGTTTAGGAGGATTGCTTTAGGAGATTAACTTCTGAATTGGAATGTTGTTTTGGGTCATGGGTTATGCTGATTATTGTTGTTTAAGATCAACATTAACGTGGTTTTTACTTTGAACTTTCATATATACAACTGTGATTTGGAGGGCTGCTCCCATAGCTCAGTGGGTAGAGCGCCAGCCATATACACCGAGGCTGGTGGCTCCAACCCAGCCTGGGCCTGTTAAATAATCGTGCCTGTAGCTCAAGCGGCTCTGGTACCAGCCACATACAACGGAGCTGTCAGGTTCAAATCCAGCCCAAGCCTGCCAACAACAATGACAACTCAAATCAAAAAATAGCCAGGCATTGTGGTGGGCACCTGTAGTCCCAGCTACTTGGGAGGCTGAGGCAAGAGAATCACTTAAGCCCAGGAGTTTGAGGTTGCTGTGAGCTGTGACGCCACGGCACTATCCAGGGGGACAGTTTGAGATTCTGTCTCAAAAAAACAAAAAAAACAAAAAAACACTGTGATTTTGAAAGTGGAAGAATTAAATAGTCTTTTTTTTTTTTTTTTTTTTTTTGAGACGGAGCCTCAAGCTATCCCCCTGGGTAGAGTGCCATGGCATCACAGCTCATAGCAACCTCCAACTCCTGGGCTCAAGCGAGTCTCCTGCCTCTGCCTCCCAAGTAGCTGGGA
>CAUYQV010159921.1:0-12562 GCA_963574575.1 Galagoides demidoff | reverse complement strand
ATGAATGTGTGCTCGGATCTGGTACAATGACCTACCTTTCTCTTTTTTTTTTTTTTTTTTTGAGATGGAGCCTCAAGCTATCCCCCTGGGTAGAGTGCCATGCATCACAGCTCATATCAACCTCCAACTCCTGGGCTCAAGCGAGTCTCCTGCCTCCACCTCCCAAGTAGCTGGGACCACAGGTGCCCGCCACAACGCCCAGCCATTTTTTGGTTGCAGCAATCATTGTTGTTTGGTGGGCCCGGGCTGGGGATTCCTTAGGTGTACGTGGCTGGTGCCTTAGCCGATTGAGCCACAGGCGCCGAGCCCTGCTTCTCTTTTTAAATGCTGACTGATATAAGTAGAGGAGCCTTGGCCTCTTTCCTAGTAAGATAAGGGCTCTAAAATCCATCATTTACAGTTACAGGTATAAGACATGGCAAGGTAGTGCTCAGATTCACCAATTTACTATTGATGATTAGGGAAAAATCAGTCCCTTCCTTGGAATAATCAGGGAACTAGGGCCCAGGCCTTGCAGTTGAACAGGGTTGATTGTGCTTATTACTGGACCATAGTTGGCTTTTGTGAGTTTTTCTAGAGTACAAATCTTTTTCTGAGAGACCAATTTGCAGAGGATCAGTCCTGGACAAGTGTGGCCAATTGTACTTTCCAAAAAAAGCTATACCAGTGTATGTTGCACCCTCACATGCTCTTCTCTCAATGCAATGTTGCCATCCCCTCATTGAGAGATGGAGATCTGTGTTCCCTTCCTTTGAACTTGGGGAAAACTTCATAATCACCTTCACTACAAAAATGCAGCAGAAATAATACTGTGTGACTTCCAACTCTAGATTAGAAATGTCTATGTGGTTTCTGTCTGCTTCTCTAACTCTGTCCTCCTGTCCTTATGTCCTTCACTTACTCATGGAACCCAGTTACAATTCTAGAAGGAAGCCATAAGATGTTCCCAGAAAACCCTGTCCAAATTGAAGATATATGAGCAGAATTAATACTGATTTTTTTTAACTAAGTTTTGGATTAACTTGTCATTTAGCATTAGTAACTGGAAAAGACAAATGTGTAATAGTCTCCTATTGCTGTGTAACAAATTACTTGAAAATGTAGTAACAAAAATATAAGCATTTATTATCTCACAGGTTTTCTTTTTTTTTTTTTTTTTTTTTTTTTTTTTTGGAGATAGAGTCTCACTATGCTGCCCTTGGTAGAGTGCTGTGGCGTCACACCTTACAGCAACCTTAAACTCCTGGGCTCAAGTGATTGTCTGCCTCAACCTCCCAAGTAGCTGGGACTACAGGCACTTGCCACAATGCCTGGCTATTTTTTGGTTATGGTTGTCATTGTTGTTTAGCAGGTCCGGCCGGGCTCGAACCCACCAGCTTTGGTGTATGTGGCCGGCACCGTACTCACTGAACTATAGGCCCTGAGCCTATCTCGCAGTTTTTGAGGGTTATGAATTCAGCAGTTGCTTAGCTTGGTAGCTCTGGCTCAGGATCTCCTATAAGGTTCTAGATAAGGTGTTGATCAGGGGTATAGTCATTTGAAGGCTTAACTGAATTGGAGTCATCTTCCACATGGTTATTAGCAAGAAGCCCTAGTTTCCTGCTGGATGTTGGCAATAGGCATCAGTTCCTTGCCACCTGAGCCTCTCACAGCTGTATGAATGTCTTCAGGGACATGGCAGTTGGCTTCCCCTGGAGCAGATGATCCGAGAGATAAAGCAAGAAGGAAGCAAAAATTCTTATGATCTAGTCTCAGACGTTGCTTGCCTCACTTCCACCACAGATGACACTCAGTGGGAAGGCAATTAGGCCCCACTTTTAAGGGGGGGGGGGTAGGTATAAAACTACCGCACCCTGACCTCACATGTATCCTCTATGTCACCTTCTCCCATCCTGTGAGCATCCCCCATCCTCTTTCAAAAAAAGGGGGCTAATTACCCTATCATTCTGGGATACACTGGAAAATATTTCAGAATGGCTGGGTAACTATCCCAGGGTGCAGATCATGTTTACTTGATGCATTTGAGGGGGAGGTCACTTGTAAGAAGGATCCAGGAGGCATGCATTCCATAGTTTGGAAAGGCTGGCACCTACTAATGCCCTGTGGAGGTTGAGAAAATGTTTACCAAGGTTTATAGAATGGCTTTTGGATATCTTGCAGTCACTGGAGGACACCTGTGTCATTCCAGAGGAAGAAAGAGCTCTCGTGCATTGTTGCTCAGCCTGGATACTAGGATCTGTTATTGATATATATTTATATTTCATAGGAGTTCCTGTTTTAATTTGGGGGAGTTTGCAAGAGACTGGAAGATGCCAATAGCAAAGTGGCAGTATTAGGAGAAATTGGAATGGCTTTCATTCTCCACTTCCCAATGACCTCATTACATGTAGTACTGAATTCAAGAGCCATTTACAAATCAACTTAATGGAATACTTCTTTGAGAGCAGAAGATGACAGTTCTCCTGAAGTGCGGGATAGTGGATACTGCTCCCCTATCAGCCTCTTGTAACTTTTGATGATACTTTGATATTAGTTGAGGTGTTTCTTCTATCTGGTTCATATCCAGGGTGACAATCTTGGTGGAAACTCAGAAGTTGCCCAGTTGCTCCTACACATAAAAAAATGTGCTATTAGCAGCCACATCTTAGTGGGTTTTTTTATTGAGGTAAAAATACACATAATGTAAACTTAACTATCTTAAAGTGTAAAACTTAGTGGCATGTAGTACATTCAAAATGTTGCACAACCATTTCTCTCAAGTTCCAAAACATTTTCATAATTCCACAATAAAATTCATTAAACAGTCATTTTCTTTTTTTTTTTTTTTTTTTTTTTTTTTTTTGAGACAAAGTCTCAAGCTGTCGCCCTGGGTGGAGTGCCGTGGCATCACAGCTTACAGCAACATCAAACTCTTGGGCTTAAGCGATTTTTCTTCCCTCAGCCTCCCATAAGCAGTCATTTTCACTTCCCCTCTACCCCTTGAACATTATTTTTCACCCTTTTTAATCTCACGATGCGCACTTAAATTATGTTGCTCCCCCTCCACCCAAAAAAGAGTGAAAAACATGAATATACTTAATTGTGCTTTAAAATTAGTGATCTTGAAAATTTTCATGGCACACCAGTTGTGAAAATCACTGTCCTAGACCCTGACAACTGCTATTTTGCTTTCTGTCTCTGTGAATTTACCTATTCTGAATTTTTTAATGGAATATTATTCAGCCATAAAAAGAATAGAATACCAATACATGCTACAACATGGATGCATCTGAAAAACATAAGTGAAAGAAATCAGACACGAAAGGAATGTATGATTCCATTTGTTTGAGGTTTGTAAATTTCCCTTCTATTTCTTTTTTTTTCTTTTCATTTTTTTAAGACAGAGCCTCAAGCTGTCTCCCTAGGTAGAGTGATGTGGCATTACAGCTCACAGCAACCTCCAACTCCTGGGCTCAAGCAAGTCTCCTGCCTCAGCCTCCTAAGTAGCTGGGACCACAGACGCCCGCCACAACGCCTGGCTAATTTTTGGTTGCAGCCATCATTGTTGTTTGGCGGGCCGAGCTGGATTTGAACCCGTCACTTTGGGTGTAGGTGGCTGGCACCTTAGCCACTTGAGCCACAGGTGCCGAGCCCCTTCTATTTCTTTTTGAGTTTTTTTTTTTAAATCATGAGAGTACTGGATTTTGTCAAATGTCTTTTTTTAACATCAATTGAGATGATTGTGTGCGTGGATATTTCTCCTTAATTCTATTAATCTGTATTGAATTTATTGATTTTCATATGTTGAGTCATTGTTACATTCCTAGGATAAATGCCACTCGCTCATAGTGTATAATTCTTTGAATATGCTGCTGGATTCAATTTAATGGTATTTTGTTGCATATTTTTGCATCTGTATTCATAAATGACATTGGTTTATAGTTTTTTTTTATGTTTATGTCTGGCTTTGGGTATCAGAGTAATGCTGGCCTCACAGATTAAGTTAAAAGTATGTACAGGTTGCAGGAATTTGAGGATTCCTGAAAATTCTTTTTGAATAATTGCTAGAATTTACCAATAAAGTCATCTTTGTTGAGGATACTTTGATTACTTATTTATCAATTAATTCTCTTATAATCCCCTCTTTTTAAAAATATTCTATAGGTTAGTAGTAATGTATCCATTTTTATTTCTGATTTTAGTAATTTGAATCTTTTTTCTTTCTTTTTTTTGACACAGAGCCTTAAGCTGTCCCCCTGGGTAGGGTGCTGTGGCATCACAGCTCATAGCAACCTCCAACTCCTGGGCTCAAGCGAGTCTCCTCCCTCTGCCTCCCAAGTAGCTGGGACCACAGGCACCCGCCACAGGCCTGGCTATTTTTTTTTTTTTTGGTTGCAGCCATCATTGTTGTTTGGTGGGCCCAGGCTAGATTCAAACCCACCACCTTAGGTGTGTGTGGCTGGTGCCTTAGCCACTTGAGCCACAGGCGCCGAGCCTGAATCTTTTTTCTTAGTTAATCTAACTAAATATCTTAATTTAAAAATATTTTTTGGCTTAATGTATGGTCTATATTGGAGAACGTTCCATGTGTGCTTAAGAAAAATGGATATTCTGCTGTTTTTGAGTAGAATGTTATTTGCATGCCTCCTATATCTCATGAGTTTATAGTATTCTTTAAGTTCTTTATTTCTTTGCTGATCTTTTCTTTTGTTGTGCTGTTCATTATGGAATGTGGCGTGTTGAATATTTTTGTGTTCTATTGTTAGGCACATATATGTTTATCATATTTGTATCTTCTTGGTGTGTAGACTCTTACCACTATGTAATGTCTCTCTCTCTCTTTTTTTTTTTTTTTTTACTTTTTTTTTGGAGACAGAGTATTACTATGTCCCCCTCAGTTACCATGGCATCAGCTCACAGTAACCTCAAACTCTTGGGGGCTTAAATGATCTCTTGCCTCAGCCTCCCAAGCAGCTGGGACCATGGGCACCTGCCACACGCCTGGCCATTTTTTGTTGCAGTTCTCAGTGCTGTTGAACCCATCAGCCTGGGTGTATGTGGCCAGTGCCCTGCCCACTGAACTATGGGCACCGCCCTTTTTTTGACTTTTTGTAATGGTTTTTTTTATTTAAAGTCTATTCTGTCTGATAACTAGTATAGCCACTCCAAACTTCCCTTGGCTATAATATGCATGTAATATTTTTAAGCCTTTCACTTTTAATATATTTATGTCTTTGCATCTAAAGTAAATCTCTCTTTAAGTAACATACAGTTGATTCATATTTCTTTTTATCTTCTGCTAGTCTCTGCCTTTAAATTAGAGAGTTTAATTCATCTGCATTTAAAGTAATTATAAGAAAGGACTTATTTCTAATAACTTGTTATTTATTTGTTATATTCTAGATAAAATATGAAAAAGCATATTTTGATTATCATGTCCACTAGTATGTATTCCTTTTTCAAAGATAGAAGCTAAGAGGTTGGCCAAAGTAAGAGGAGTGAAAAGAAGATGCCTGACATATTATCCTATTCTTGTGTGTGACCCTTGTTCTTAATTCTTTTGGTATATCATTATTAGAGAGCTGCAAGGTCTGTGTATTCACTCCTTGAGTTCAAAATCATTTCTATGAACTTGGGCAAAATAATTAGTTTGTGTTTCAGTTTCTTCACTATGAGGTATGGAGATCATAATGGTATAAATTTCATAGTGTGCTTAGGAATTAGTTGAACCAGTAAAGTGAAAAGCATTATGAACTGTGTCTGGCACAAAGTAACCATTTTAAAAGTTTGACTATTTTGTTATAATATTGTTTTATAGTAAATATCATTGTAAAGGTAGAGAAAATGAAAATCTAATTTTCTCTCCACAAGGTTTTAATGGTCAAAGTCATTATCCCCTTCATTTGCCCACTTAGTTATCATGGTAGACACTTAATAGGGCACATGCCACTTTAGAGGCTTCTCATGTTTTGCATTTGACCTTGTTAGAATGCTCATAAATCAAAAAGGGAAAAAGAAATTGAATGGCTTTCCTATCATACCTCTCCCTGATAACTTCACAGACAATTTTTTTTTCATAACTGAAGTTATACACCTAGTCTTTATACTTGCATAGAAAGTTCCATTTTCGTTTAGAATTTATTTCCTTCTGCATAATTTTAAGTTTACAAAATGCCATGTGACTGTAATCTCAACAAAATTTTGTTAATGGTGTTACTTCTAGTCCTCCAAGGTGATCAATATAAAATATAAATAGATGGAGGAATTTAAAAAAAAAAGTACTCAAAAGCGATTTAGCAGTCCCATGAACATGATCCTTTATATTGATTTTCCACTAGTACACATACAAAAGATGAAGTTGATGAGATTAACATACCATGGACACATCTAAGAATTCTTTGTGTTTATTGACTGATGATAATCTGGTAATCTTCATATTCCCTTAAGTCATGAAAGAATGACAGCAGATAAGTCTGACATTATTTTTAATTGATTATTTTTTAGAACAGTTTTAAGTTCACAGCAACAATTGAATGTAAGGTACAGAGATTTCCCATTATCACCAAAAGCCACCACAGGGATAAATTTGTTACAAATGATGAAGCTACATCAATGTATCATATTACCCAAAGTCTATAGTTTATGTTAGAGTTCACTTTTGGTGTTACATATTTTGTAGGTTTGGACAAATGTATAATAACTTGAACCTACCGTTTTGTTATTATGAAGAGTGGTTTTATGCCCTAAAAATTCTCTGTGTTCTGCCAGTGTGACATTATTTTAATGAATAAATTTGACCATTTTCTTGGTCTCATTGTAAAAAGCAAATCCTTTGAGCATGTTGAAACTCTAGATACTGATAATAAGCGTCAGGTGACTCTGAGTCCTGATGGACACTGAGACTAAGAAACAGCTAATTTGTCACAGAATTTCACCTTATAGAAAAAGAGAGGGAGGGCCAGTTGCTCAAGGTCACACAGTGGTGAGTGACTCCAGGGACACTTGACTTTTGGGACATTCAGTCCACACTTAATGAGCTTCCCAATATAATGGTGAATAAGACTGTCTATTTCAAGGACTTGGAGAGTAGAGAGTAAACTGGGAGCAACTGATTAGTAAAGCATCAAATACAGAACAGTTTAAAGGAGAAGTACAGTGGTTGGCAGGAGCAAAGATGAGGGAAATCAAAGTGGAATTGGAAGTGAGGTTGAGAAAAGTTGCCCAGAAGAGATGATGTCTAAGCTAGTCCTGAAGAATGAGTGGGAGTCAAGTCATATTTATTTGACCAAGTGGCAGTTGATACTAAGCTAAGACCATGTCCAAAATTGGCATTACAGAGAAAACAAATTCTCTCCAACAATCTTACTTTAAAACCTCAGTCAAAGAAAGATCCTGTAGATGGATAATGATACTCTTCTGTTTATTGTTAATTTTTCGAAGCATTAACTTTAATAGAATTTCATGTGATTCTCCCTCTGGTTGCATGAATGAAGAAGGGCAGGTATAATCAACCTATCAAAGAATGATCTAAAATGATTTTGGAAGTAAATGAAGTGAAATTACAGTGGATGTTATCCTTCTATTTTTTTTCTCTGAGATAATGAAACAGCCTCTAGATGCTCAGACCCACTGTTCATCTTGGGGAGTAGAATATTTTCTATAAGAGAAGTGAAAAATGCCATTTCAGTCATGTCAATTGATGTTCTTCCCATGGCCACCTTGCATTTTAACTGAACTATTTCACCTAGTACCTTTGACCCTACATCCATGAGACACTCCTATTTTTCTTCTGGTTGGAGCTAATTGACTGGGATTGGATGTTTTAATCCTGAGCCTGTAATGTAAGGGCTAGTCTGATCAGATATTCTTTCAGACAATTCCTAGGCCCAACTTTTCACCCTTCCTTGGATCCACATCCTTCTTATGGTCGCATTAGGGGCAGAAAGTACCTTTGTACTCTGGACTTCGGGCTTGCCACACGACTTTTGTTGGCCAATAGCACATCAGTGGAAGTACCAGTGTGCAATTTTGAACCTGGGGTTTAAGAAATACATAAGAACCTCTTATGCTCCTATGGCCTGAGTATTAGAATGTGCACATGTAGAGAAGAGTGGCCCAACTGAGCCAATTAAGGTCAAGTGACTCTCAGGTGAATCTCAGATCCATGGGAAGCAATGGTTCATACTTAGACACTAATGTTTGCAACTAACTTGACTGAAGACCAGTGACTGGTATGTTTTGGAGCTGACAGCTTATTTAGATTTTGCAGCTTGGTTTGTTGTTTTGGGCCTCACATAAGAAGATTGAGGAAATCAGTCTACAGAGAGGGGTAGGGAGTGGAATATATATACAAGTGATGGAGACATTCACCCGGGCTTTCAGTTAACTAACTAGATTGAGCTTCTGCAAGGCAGGAAGCTATGGTAGTAGGTAGCAGGGGCCTCACCATTGGATTGAGTTTCTTGTCTGGCATTCCCATCTGTGGGAGGACTGGTTATCATTGGGCTATCTTGGAACCCAATGGGATACCATGTGGTTTCTTGAAATTATGCATAATTACAGCAGTAGAACTGAAGAGCGATGTTACAGCATGGTCTCTGCAAGGCTGCCTTGAGGCTGAGTCACCTGAAAACAAGGACAGTTTAGAATTTTCTAACTAGAACAAAATCAGTCCAGAAGTTTAGGAAGTGGCTGGGCTGACAGTGGGGAAGAAGAATTTCCAGGAATGAATAAAGGAGATGCAAGGGACACTCTTATTTTGTCTGTCCAGTTCTCTTTCTGAGATTTCCTATGAAAATGCTCCTATGAGAAACATTGCCTTGCTTAACTTCCCTATAGAGCTTAAATTATACCATCCTCCTGCCAAGCTTAGAAGTGGTCAGTCTTAATATCACATCATTCTGCCTTCCCACTGTCCTCATCACGAAGTAGATCGAACTAAGGGAGTATTCCTGCCTGACCCAAGGTAAACAAGTCCAGGTGGCTTGGATGGAGCTCGACTTGGTTTACAGGAATGTGGTGACCTGGCAAATAGAACAGGTCTTTAGCTATAGTGATTAGTTCACCATGGATGCAGGGCCCCAGCCAGGGCAATCATAGTCTTTTCTGTGATTTCCTCTTCCAGAAGTTTGCTCTGATGACCAAGTTGTCAGTATCTGAGGGAAGAGCTGCTAATGGCTATTTTGATGCTATCAGATGAGAATCTTGAGGATAAATTCTGGTAGGTGCAAGAAATATGGTGAAGAAGTAGGAGGGAGAAATGGAGAGAGACAGGGAGGGAGTGAAGGAAGAGTGGGAGTAGAGAGAGAGAGAAGGAGAGAGAGAGAACGAATTCAAGCATGAGCACATAAGAGAGCTCAAGCTAAAACAGTATCTAAACTCTTGGGTGCAGCTCTGCTTAAGCTAACTCTACCCCCTGCCATGTGTTAGGCCAATAAATATCCAGCCATGTCTTTTCTTAAACTAGTTTGAGTGATGTTTTCATCACCTCTAACTGACAAAGTCTTGATGAATCCTTCATCAAAAATCCTTTCTTTTTTCACCTATGAATCCACAAATGTTCCAAAACTAAATTTTAACCTCTCTGAAAAGAAGCTTCAAGATTTTTTTTTTTTTAAAGTGGAACAAGGTGAACCACCTGCCAGTTCTGTAAGCAAGGATTCTTACAAACAAGGATTCTTGTTAGCAGGATTTTGTTTTTTAATGGGCATTTCCTATATAAACAGATTCTTATAACAAATTAGAAGCCAAAACCAACATTCAAGAAGTCATTGGAAATGCTTTGCCTGGTCCTTTCAAGGACATAGGCTCTGACAGTGGGGGCAGAGGGATGGGAGAACTTTCGAGTTTGCCTTAGATTTTTCCAAGTTCCTGAAAAAGCCAGAGCTACCAAACCACATAGCTCCTTTCCTGACACTGTCAGAGAGGCAGTTAGAGCAGGCAACCGGAAACTTCAGAAGTAATCCAAACAATTTTGAACAAACAACAGAAGCCTGATCCTCCACCATTAACCCTTTTGGTGGCCTCCATTAACATATGGTTCCATTTACAATTGGATCAATTTAATGTCATGTAAGGTATCACCTATAATCTCTTGAGTTTATTATGTCTTCAAAACAGCACCAAATTTTCTGTCATCCAATGGTAGTTTTCTTCTTCTGAGTCCAACATTTTGTTAATCCTCTAACTTATGAAATTCTTAATAGGAATATGGAATCTTGTAGCAACATCTCTCAACATAACATTTTGCTAACACAAGGCAGTCGGCCAGAGTTAGGAAAGCATAGGCCTTCCCACCATGGAGTATATTGCCCCTCTCACTCCCAGAGACAAAAGGACACACACAACACAGACTTTCAAGTATCTTACCCTAGGTCTCTCCTACCTCCAGTAACCCACTCTGATTCTATCAAATCTTCTAATAACACCTTCCCACACCATCGAAGCAGTTCTCTCTCTCTTTTTCTCCCCTCCTTTTTATTTTAAATTTGAGCAATATTGATTCTCTGTTCTCAAATGAAAAAGAATTAATAAAAATACCCCCCCAATTTTAGTTTCTTCTGAATTAGCTTTTGGAGGACTCATTTTTTTCTTGGCCAATTTATTTTTTCACTATTTGGGGCAATCAGTTCTATAATCTTTTTGATTTGGTCCATGAGGTGATGAAGAAAGCCAAATCAACCATTTTTTCAATTTGGTGTTTTTCATCTTACTGAAATTACTTTTCTGTGAGATTTCAGGGTGGAAAATACAGTGGCTTGTTGCTTAAAATGAATTACCTGTACCCTTAACCACAACCAAGATAATTACCACATTTTTCAATTCCTAAGGACTAGCCTTCTAATTTCATGATTTTTTTTTCTTTTAAGCTTTAGGGACACTCCAACCATAACATATAGTTTGAACGTAATACTCCTTTGACTCTCATTTCCCAATCTACCTTATAAATTCCCATTATTCTTCTTTTAGTCTGTTCATATTTTCCTTGGGGCTTAAAATTTCTTGTTTAGTCTTTCCTTAAAGTTGCATTTTGTGCAGCATTATCTATGTTGTAGCATAATTAGATTTAGAAGTATAAGAGAAGCTTGTGGTCCCTTAAATTTATTTGGTTTATTTTTTTTTCTCCTCTAAGTCCAAAACTCACTTACAAATCAACTTCCCACATAATCGGTTTCCAATGATTAATGGGATTCTAGTATTTCAGATTATTTTGGCAGTGCACCAGACCCCTTCAAAAGTTGAAAATAATTAAATATAGGCATTCAGGCATTTATTGAATTGATCTACATATGCAGTCTGACAATTAAGTTCATGAGCTCCTTGTCCTAGAAAAAGTGTTACATGTCTCATTGCTAAATATTACTACAGTACTCCCTTTGCGAAGCTATGTACCATTGCTAGCACCTACTCTACCCTTCATTGTAATTTTGGAACTCTTTTCCTGGAATGGCTATGAGAGCTGTCATGGTATTACCCTTGTTGTCCTAAATGTCATCAAAATGTTTTCATTTTAATATTTCCTTTATCTTTGGGTAAAGAAAAACGTCATTGGGGGCCAGATCAGATGAGTAGGGAAGGTGTTCCAATACTGTTATTTGTTTACTGGCTAGAAACTCCCTCACAGATAGTGCTACGTGAGCTGGTACATTGTCATGATGCAAGAGCCATGAATTATTGATGAAAAGTTCACGTTACTTTTTTTTTCTTTTTTTCAAATCCTACTTTTATTACTTTTTATTTATTTTTGAATTTTTAAGAAATTTCATCTAACGTTTTCAATCAGCCTTTTCATCACTTCCAAATAGTAAACCTGGTTAACTTTTTGTCTAATTGGTACAAATTCAGAATGAACAATCCCTCTGATATCATTTTGACTCTTGATTTGGACTGATGAACTTTTTTGGTCATGGAGAGTTAGCTGATTTCCTTCGTGCACTTTGACACTTTGTTTCAGGGTTGTATTGGTTCACCCCTGTTTCATCACCAGTGATAACCCAGCCCACAACATCATCTTACCTTTCCAAAAGGGCTTGGAAAACTTTGACTCTTCCTTTGCTTTTGTTTATTGGTGAACTCCTTTGGGACCTTTTTTCCAAACACCTTTCTCATGCAAAGATTTTTAGTTAAAATTTTCCTAACTGTTTCTCTATTGATGCTTACTTGGTCACTTGTGCTTCTCACAGTCAGCCAATGCTTTTGATAAGTAACAACATGGAATTTTGCAATGTTTTCATCAGTTCTGCTTGTCACTGGCAGAACTCTGTTCATTAGTGATGTTTTCTCTCCCCTCATAAAAATGTTTAATTCTGGCTCAGCGCCTGTGGCTCAATGGGCTAAGGCGCCAGCCACGTACACCTAAGGTGGCGGGTTCGAATCCCCAGCCCAGGCCCGCCAAACAACAATGATGGCTGCAATCAAAAAAAAAAATGGCTGAGCATTGTGGTGGGCGCCTGTGGTCCCAGCTACTTGGGAGGCGGAGGCAGGAGACTCGCTTGAGCCCAGGAGTTGGAGGTTGCTATGATCTGTGATGCCATGACACTCTACCCAGGGGGATAGCTTGAGGCTCCATCTCAAAAAAAAAAAA